>CAUYLG010056219.1:0-22749 GCA_963573385.1 Cacajao melanocephalus | reverse complement strand
CTGCATTCTAGCCTGGGCGGTAGAACAAGAATCCTGTTCTCTCTCCCTCTTTTTCTTCCTCTTTCTTTCTCTCA
This sequence comes from Cacajao melanocephalus, assembly GCA_963573385.1. Classification (NCBI taxonomy): domain Eukaryota; kingdom Metazoa; phylum Chordata; class Mammalia; order Primates; family Pitheciidae; genus Cacajao; species Cacajao melanocephalus. Next base: position 22,675 of record CAUYLG010056219.1, on the reverse strand, counting down.
TACATTCTTTTTCTTTCTTTCTTTCACTCTCACTTTCTTTCCTCTCTTTTTCTTTCTTTCAAAAAATTTAAAAAAAAAAAAGAATTTACTCCATTTTTTATTAAATATGTCTCTGGAAGAAAATAGATATTCTCTTATTCTGTTGGGCATCTAGAGCTATTCTAGGCATACAATTTTATCTATAAAATTTTATAAATAGAATATGTTACCCTTGATGTTACTAATCTTCTAAATAAATTGGACCTTCATTGTGTGTGATTTTCCTGGTGACTGAGCTGTTTTTCTTTGGTGTTTATACTAGACACTTTGGATGCCTACATGATAAGGTATCCTATAAATACTTCTTTATTGCAGAAGACTCATTTCTTCAAGCATAAAACTTCTGGACATTGTACTCACACAGTAGCAAGTGTGGAGATTGATCAGTGTTGAAGCATCCTTTCTGTGAGATACTGTATCATGGAGATGACACCATGCTGTGGAAATCCCACTCCAGGGCGGCAGGGACATGGATGAAAAGAAAGGGTGCTGCCCTGTTGCCTGCAAATGGCCGTTTCTCATGCGTCCATTGATTGGGGAGCTTTCATCTTCAGAGGCGCTTTCCCTCTTTTGTACGATATATTTGTAATCACGAAGCTTGGGAAGAACCTATCACATGCTGGGAGTATTTGTGTGTGGGTTATGAAAACATGGCTGGCTATCCGCCCATCTCCCGCCTTTAAAGAATTCTACCCTCTGCAAGGAGAATTACTGGAGGAGACAGGCGATCACTCAGTGCCACCCTCTGAGTCCTGTCCTGCCATGCCCACCTCCACCCCACACACTGGTGTGGGAGACACAGCCCATGGCCGCCTGCTCCTCGTGCTCTGCCAGCTTCCCATTTCAGCAAAGATGCAGGCACCTGTGTCTGTGTGGACTTTGCAGAACCTCTTCTCTGTGCTCTAACTTCACAGCCACACAGGGAAGGTTCTAACCTTCTACTGTTCCACAAGTGCTCAGCCAGCTTGAGTCAGGAGGTGCCAGGCACCCTGACCTCAGACTGGTTCTCCTGGAGCCCCCAGGCCTTTGGCTTGGGGTCATGGAGCACCCATCGGCTACAACACCCCCACGGGGTCAGGAACAGAAGCAAAATCCTCAATTCGGGTGCATGAATTTGAGCCCCAGGCTTCATGTCTTGGGAATGAATGGGCTTCGGAGTGAGGCGAGCTGCAGGTCAAGACAGGCTGGTGGAGTCTGGGGAGGGCACGGCTCTTGCTGCTCTGTAGTGTTCTCACTGGAATGTTCCGGAATACTCGCTTGAATGTGGGAATACTCAGTGCCTCTGACTTTGGCTTCTGGGCTTCAGGAGAAATTCCTAGTCATCAGGAAAAGTCTTCATCTAAAGCATTTGCTATATTTAGGCCTAGAGAGATGATATGGGATGAAAATCTGCAGAGCTGTTGAGAATTTAGGAGGGTAGACAAGCCCTGGACGGACGGGCAGATGGGACAGCGGTTGTGAGGACGTTCAATCGCAGGCCCAGTGAGAGACAGGAAGTCCAGAGGGCCCCTGGGAGGGGTGCATGTCCCCATAGAAGCTACTCAAGTATCCTTCCTGCAGGAGGGCCACTTCACGCTGCTTCAACTCCGACACTCAGCTTAGAGGCTGCTTTTGCAGTAAAAATAGTGTCTTTTAACCTTGGAAGATAAGAAAAGTAGCTCATGTGATTGAGCACTTTGGGGAAGTCGGCTAAGGGCTCGGTTTTCCCATTTAACCCCCACCACTGTGCTCTGTTAGGCCCATTTCACAGAGGAGGAAAGGCATTAACTTGCTCAGCAAGGCAGACACCCACGGAGCAGCCTCTGCACCCAGTGGCATGACTCCAGAACCCAGGCTGCAGCACCACCCTTTCTGCTGTTCTCCTGACTTCCTGCTCACAGGTCGTTGACAATGTCTTCTACTTTGAGTTTTTGAAAGTCTTTGAGGAAAACCGTTATCCATGGAGAATAGCACAAAGCAGGGCTGTTTTAGCATCAATTTCTGGCACAAAAAAGGAGGGAGATCTGTAGATTCTTCTATGGCAAACACCTTTAGCAAAAACCAGAGTGGAGATAAAATCCCTTGCATCCTTCAGAGCCTTTGTGATCATATAGAAACGTGCATCCATTCCACAGACTTTAAGTGTGTACCTGCTGCCTGTTCTAGGCACTTGAGGTACATCCGTGAACAAAAGAAATCAAGGCTTCCATCCTGCAGCACTGGCATTCTGCTGTGGGAGATGGTCATGAAATGAGGCTCTCATCAGTCAATCACTATACAGAAAGAGAAAGAGAGCAAGACAGACAAGGTCTTACTTGTGTCACCCAGGCTGGAATGCAGTGATCACAGCTCACTGCATTCTTTACCTCCTGTATTTAAGCAATTCTCTCTCTCTCTCTCAATATCTATCTATCTATCTATATATATATAGATAGATAGATATATGTAGGCATTGTGGTGCACATCTATAGTCCCATTACTTGGGAGAGAGAATTGTGTGTGTATATATATATGTATATATATGTATGTGTGTGTGTGTATATATATATATATATATATATATATATATATATATATATGTATACAGGGTCTTACTCTGTCACCCAGGCTGGAGTGCAGTGGCATGATCACAGCTTACTGCAGTCTCGACTTCCTGAGCTCAGATGATTCTCTCACCTCAGCCTTCCGAGTAGCCGGGACTACAGGCATATGCCACAGTACCTGGCTAATTTTTGTATTTTCTGGCAGAGACAGAGTTTCACTATGTTGCCCAGGCAGGTCTCGAATTCCTGGGCTCAAGTGATCTGCCCGCCTCAACCTCCCAAAGTACTACAAATTTTAATTTTTTTGGAAAGATGTGGTCTCACTAAGTTGCCCAGGCTGGTTTCAAGCTGCTGGGCTCAAGTGATCCTCCCACCTCGGCTTCCCAAAGTGTTGGGATTATGGGCATGAGCCGTCACATATAGCTGACTTGATTTTAAATTTAAAGAACCATTCTGACTTCTGCGTCTAGAAAGGACTGATCAGCCATGGGGTAGAAGCAGATCAACTAGGAGACTGTTGCAGTAATTCAGGTGGCGACAGGAAGGCACGCTGGAATCTGGGTGTGTGTGGGATCTGCTCATGCCTGGGATGTAGGTGCTGGAGATGGTCCATCATCGACTCCATGTCTCTGTCCTGAGCGCCTATGAGGATGGACTTGCATTTGGTACAAGTGGGGACGGCTGGAAGGTGAGCAGTGTGGCAGTGGACCGTCATTAGCTCAGGGCTAGCTCTGGTTGTATTGATTCTGAGATGCCGGTGGACCGCCCACATGGGAGTGTGAAATCAGTGGTCTGATGTGTGATCTGGAATGGGGGAGAGAGGTCTAAAAGAGACACGTAAGTTTGCCAGAAGATTTTAAGCCATGAGATTGGATCCTATCACCCAGGGAGGGGGCTTCATGACAAATGAGAAGAGGGCCCCATGTCCAGAGCCTGCCATTTGAAAGGCACCTGCATTCTCTCCTGCTTATTGTGACTTGAAGTTGAATGCAGTGAGAATCGTAGGCCTACTCTTTGGCATACCTCCGTTTAGATGACCTCTCAAGACTGTAGGTAGCACTAGCCAATCCCCACGTTTCCCAGGGATTTTTAGTGACTTGTTGATGAGACCACCTGGAGGGTGGGGTAAGGTAGCGTGATCTCAGTGGGGTCCGGGCACTGTGTAAAAGTGGATCCCATAGATTCAATGCCTATTCACAAGGCGGAGTCCTCTGTGCTATAAAGTGGCTCCACCCTGTAGGATGAGAAACCAAAACCACCAGTCACATACAACCACACTGGTCTCACTACTATGGTAGACTAGGAATCCAAGCATGGTAAATTTTGTTGTGGTGGTGGTTGGAAGTGATTTTTATTTTCCCGAATCAATTTTCAGAAACAAAGCTGAAATATATGTCGTTTAGCTGGCTGAACTTTCAAGAGCCTGAGCTATGCCAGGATTTCTAACACTGTGCCCAGTACATGTTCGGAGAACCCAGGCACCTGCAGATGGGTGGCCAGCTCTTCCTCGGGATTTGATTGGAACTCAGATGTGGGCAGCAGCAGCTCCAAATCCCACGTGGAATTAGGAATCTGGTCTGGATGGGTCATGCCCGTGAACGCACTGTATGTTTGCAATTTCACATTCCTTGTTTTGTAGCTCTCGTGATGCATATTCTATGAATCTTCAGACGTTCCTTACCAAGTCCTAACAATCAAAACCTCTATTTACATTTCAGATAACTAACCACATCTAAAATACAGTGATATGCTCCTATCTTAGTTGTGAAAACAAACAAAGAAAACCTTAAAGTGTGTAAATGATTATAATGGAATGGGAAACAAATAAAATAATCCAAAGGCTGGACATGGTGGTTCATGTCTGTAATCCCAGCACTTTGGGAGGCCAAGGCGGGCAGATCACCTGAGGTCAGGCGTTTGAGACCAGCCTGGCCAACATGGTGAAACCCCGTTCTTTGTAAAAATACAAAAAAATTAGCCAGGCATGGTGGCATGTGCATGTAATCCCAGCTACTCAGGAGGCTGAGGTATAAGAATTGCTCGAACACAGGAGTCAGAGGTCACAGTCAGCGAGCCAAGATTGCAATACTGCACTCCAGCCTGGGAGACAGAGCAAAACTTTGTCTTAAAAAAAAAAAAAAAAAAAGTCCGGAATAATAAGTGCAAGGCATTTGGCCTGGAGATGGCTTTAGAATACATCTACAAAGTAATTTGGTGGCACATTAGTTTGTACAGTATCTATTTTTTACGTACCTTAAAAGAACTACCTTTGGAAAGGTCAATTTGCAGTGAGTGAAATGTTGATAAGAGGAATCAAATATTTAAATTCATTGTTACTTTCTGGCTTTATAAGTTCTTGTTGAATCAGAGTGAAATGAGGGTTTCCCTGGATGGCCACAGGGAGAAGAATGAAATTGGATCCCTATTTCTCACCATGGACAAAAATCAACTCAAGATGGATTAAAGGCTTAAATCTAAGATCTGAAAACATAAAACTTCCAGAGCAAAACCTAAGAAAAGCTCTTCAAGACATTGGCCTAGGCAAAGAATTTATGACTAAGACCCCAAAAGCAAATGCAACCAAACCAAAAATAAATAAATGGGACCAATTAAACTAAAAAGCTTCTGCACAGCAAAATAAATAATCAGCAGAGTAAACAGACAACCCACAGAATGGGAGAAAATATTTACAAACTATTCATTCAACCAAAAACTTGTATCCAGAATCTACAAGTAACTCAAACAAATCAGCAAGAAGAAAAACAATTCTGTCAAAAAGCGGGCAGATTACATGAACAGATATTTATCAAAAGAAGACGTACAAACAGCCAACAAACATATGAAAAAATGCTCAACATCACTAATCAGGGAAGTGCAAATTAAAACCAAAGCGAGATACCACCTTACCCCAACCAGAATGGCCATAATTAAAAGGACAAAAAACAACAGATGATGGTTGAGCTGTGGTGAAAAAGGAACACTTATACACTTCTGGTGGGAATGTAAGTTAGTACAACATCTATGAAAAATACTATGGAGATTCCTTAAAGAGCTAAAAGTAGATCTACCATTTCATCCAGCAATCCACTGCTGAGTATCTACTTAAAGGAAGTCATTATATTAAAGAGACCTGCATATGTATGTTTATCACAGCAAAATCCACTATTGCAAAGACATGGAACCAACCTAAGTGCCCATCAACCAACGGGTGGGTAAGGAAGTGTGATATATGTATGTGACGGAATACTACTCAGCCATAAAAAGGAATGCTTTTTACAGCAACATGGATGGGACTGGAAGCCATTATTCTAAGTGAAGTAACTCAGGAATGGAAAACCACACACCGTATGCTCTCACTTTTAAGTAGAAGCTGAGCTATGGGTATGTGAGGGTATTCAAGTGGTATAATGGATGCTGGAGACTTGCCAGTGGGGAGGGTCGGTGACGGTAAGAGGTAAAAAAAATGACATATTGGAGGCCATTTACACTGTTCTGGTAATGGGTGCACTAAGATCCCAGACTTCATTATACAATTCATCCATGTAACCAAAAACCACTTCCACATCTAAAGCTACTGAAATAGAAAAAAGAAACAAGGGCTTTCTTCTTAAAGGTGAGAAAGGTGGATTCTGCAGTGGCTGTGCTTTGGTTCTGTCCTGCATGCACGCTGGTGGCTATGGCTGGCCTCAGGAGAACATGGATGGTGGCTTGTCACATGGAGAGACTTACTGGGAAGAGCACATCTGCAACTGGGATTGTGAGTCATAAACAGAGGAGAGCCAGGGACGCTTCGTGGGAGAGGAAAGCCAGGGTGGACAGAAGAGTTCCCGGAAGGGTAGAGCTGGGGGTGTCTGCCTCATCTTCCTCAGAAGGGGGATTTAAAAAAAATCTGTCCCATGGAAAACTGTACGACTCTGAGTGTAAAGATGCAAGGTGACCAGACAGCACAGGCCTCAGGAGCCACAGCCCTGCTTCAGCCAAGAATGCATGATTCTTGCATGTGGCGAGGGCTTCCTCCCTCCTCTGCAGCACCCTGGTTCCATCACTTCGTCTGGTGAGAAACAAGAGCGGCCTGCTGCGAGGAGTGTGCCTGGGGACCCATCAGTGCTCCAGGCTGCCTGCCCTGAGGCCATCGGGCCTCTGTGCTTCAGTGTCCTTGAGTTCAAGTTGAGATAGGTGCCTGTAGCTGTGGACTGTCAATGTCCTTCCGACTCTGAAATTCAGAGTTTCTTCTCCAAGGAACTAAGTGTTCCTGGAGGCTCTTGAAAGAAGTCTGCAGTGGCCTGAGATTTTACACACCCAGCCCCAGATTACCCCAAGGATGGGCTTCAGCCTCACCCTGTGTCCAGCCCGAGACAACTTGCAGGCATGTCTCAAGGTCTGGCTAGCAAGGGATCCAGTGACAATGGAACAGGAATTAAGGCTTCCAGTCCAGATGGGGACAGTCACTTCTGCAAATCCCCTAAAAACGTTATCTTCTAAAGACATTCAACATACTAAAAATTCTATGAACTTTACTATTTCTAAAAATATCCTGCCAGCTCCACCAGTAAATATAGCTTCTCTTCCAATGATGAGTCAAATGCATTTTACATCAATGGCTCTGCATCCTGGAGAAACGGAGTTGTTTCTCAAATGGACTTATTTGCGGTGAAGATATTTTTCCATGGTGCTGCTCCAACAGAGGTCATTTCTAAGAAATTTCTAATTTCCCTGGAGTAAAATGAATGCTTCAAAGTCAAAGAAGAAGGATTTTTACTCCAGATCAACTTCTAAATCTTTTTCAAAAGTGGCTTTTTGCTTTTGAGATCAAACTTCGCTCTATCCAGTTTCAAACATCTTCTCTTTTTTTCTAGCTCTATCCCAGCTTTTTTAACTGATGCAAACTTTGAGTATCAGGGTAAACCACTAACCTCATGCTTACCCTTTTAAAACACTTCTAAGTTCTGTTATTTCCATTTCTTCATATCCCACCAATGACAGTATATGATTTTTTTCAAAATAAGTCTGTCCTCAAACACCACAAACACATATTTAAATTTATCATTATTATTGATTTCCTTCTTTCACTTCTGCTGCTTGGTGCCTGTGAGAGCTGCAGCGCAGACGCTCCACTTCCCAGGAGGACAGTTGCCTGTTAAATGTTACACGTGAGGCGTCATCTGTATCCAGCATGTCTGGATGAAATAACTTTGGATTTATAATATTTGGGGAATCTGAAGATAGTTATTGCTGCCGTTTAGATCAAAATTTGAAATGCCGTGGAAAGTACTAACGAGTTCTAGTACAAGGAGAAATGAAGTTCTTTTAATTTTCAAAGGATTATTTAATAATTTAGTTCCCAGCTGGTCGACTAACCAGGACCAATGGGACCTCAAACCCATTTTAGAGGCAGCTGGGGGCATTAATTATAAATGAAAACAAATTAAGAAAAAAAGATTGTATTACCCCTTCTCCCAGTATTTTTGCAATAAGATAGGGTCTAGAAGGGGGCTACCAATGAATGCTAGATAAACTAAAGAGACTTTAACTGTAAAAACTCAGTGGCTCCCCAGGGCTGTGGGCTTATCCCTCTCTCACTATGACATTATGCTAACTTCATCCTCCATTCCAGACACCCAAGTTAACTAAAGGGAAAAACGGTCAACAAAACAAACAGATTCCAGGAAAATCTGTATGGCAGTATTTGTACATGTGAGCGGCCCTGGGGTGTGTCCATTCCTTTGGGGTCCCAGATGGTTTTCCCTTTTAGAAGTGTTAAGGATCTGGGTTTACTGGGGTCTCATTTTCCCATCTTTAAAAATAAGTTAGATCCGGCTCTTTCCAATATTCTGTGCTCTTTTGAGTCCAAGTGCCACCACAGATTTAAAGCTATTTTTCTTTCGCTTCTCCACTTGAAAATTGTGTCCCTGAATCACTCTGTGGTCTTTTTCTTTCTTTTTCCTTAGGTGTGCTGATTTTCTGAATTTGCAAGTGTATCATCAGACAGGCAGAAACATGTACGTTTTGTTTTTAATTTTTGCATACAATATTTCTTTTCTTCTGCCTACAAATGATTTCTTCACTGCATCATGTGACCTGGCTGGTCTATGGGATTAGGATATTCTGTTTATAGACAGCTGAAGGGAAAGATTGGGATGATGACACAGGTGGGATAGTGATTTCTCCCAAAAGAGAACCAGAGTCAACAGCACATTTTGGCCAAACACAAGCCATGAATGCCAGTGGCTGGCATCACTAATCATTTATACAATGGTTATAAAATTCAAGGGACAGAAGTCTCAGATAGTGACAATTTCTGAGCAGTGCCCGAGGACAGTGATCATCTCATGCTTTATCATTGTGATAAAATTCTATCCTCATGCTGATAAGACTCTTGGGGACATTCCCTCCCGGGTAACTCCCAGGCTGCAGCAGCATCCAGTGGGAGTGGCCCAGCTTCCTTCCACACATCAGGGCGTCTCTCTCCTCCTTCTGAGGGAGAAAGGAACTTTCCATGGGGTGTTGATCATGTTGATGTCAGTGGCTTCTTGGACCCTCTTGGGGTCAGACCAACCACAGCATTGGAGCTGACAAGAGTCCTGGAATCATGGCAAAGTGTCCAATGAGCATAAATCACTAAGTGATCTCATTGGACAAGGGAGGTCTCCATTTCTTTCTTACACAAATATCCCTTCTGTACTGCAGTACACATGGATGACAGTTCAGTGTCCTCATAAGAAAAACAAATAGAATAAGAACAGAATAGCAGAAAGGTCCCGGAGCCCAGAGGAAAAGGGTAAGATAGGACCTATGGGAATCCCTTGCTTGACTGGTTGGTCTTTGCTTTCCTTCTGAAACATTGTATCGTCTCTTAGAGGTTTTCTAACTTGCTTCTCCTGCAGATTCCAAGATTAACAGCAGGAAGCTCTATTTTAAAAATAACCAACTGTTACAGTGAGAGTGATTAAAAACACCATGATCACAAACGAGCTCTTCCCAGATCTGGGTCCAAGTTACTCCTGGAAGTTAGTATAGGCTTGTATTTATTCTCTGGCCCCAGCAGAGCAGGAGGCAGAGCTTCAAGTGCCTGGGGCGTCCTCCTTGCTCCTCCTGTCTCTCTGGCTGGCCTTGCTCTCTCAGCCTCTCACCTAAAGCACTGACCCACGGGACATTGCCTGGGGACTCTCTCATTTTCTCCCTGGTTAGGCTGGCATCCCCTCAGTCAGATGAGAAAATCTCAGCAGAGGTGCAAAGAATGCATTCAAATGCTGCTGAATTTCAAATGCAGATAGCATAGCAGACTCCATCAGTATCGATTTTGTATTTACATCTGATGTAGCTGGATTCCCGGGCCACGTAAATTAGGCGTGGAGTCTGTGTTAGAGAGCGAGGGTTTCCTTAGCTTCATTGCCATCAATCATGTGTAGCCCAGGTTCCACTTCTTAGCTTCTCCTTCAAGAAAGCCGATGAAGCAGGCATTTGGGAAAGTCAGCACTTGTTCAAGAGTTTGTTGGCTTTCAGTTGTGATGATGTTTTAAGGTCCTATTTTTCCAAGTAGGATTGTCTGAGAATAGGGTTCTGGTTTCATATTCAGAGATAATGGTAATAAGCTTGTCTTGCATCAGACACCTGACTTGCCACACGCTTGTTTGACTGCTGCCTTTATGCAGAGAATTTTCAAGATGGGCATGTCAGTCGACATGCTGCTATTACCCCAGAATTCACACTGACCTTGTGCCCTTACAGAAAAGCAAGGCGGTGGATCTGAGCTCCATCCTGGCAGTTGACACTGGACCCTTCACAGCACAGCGTCAGCTTCACCATCAGCCAGCAAGCGTATGGGGTGTGGACAACACAGCCAGAGAGAGAAGGAGGCCGGGCTCATGAATCCCACAACGACCTCAGGTTTTCAAGGTGTAACTCAAGAGATCCATCAATACTTCCTTAATCATCTGACATTATGGATTCGTGATATAGTTCATTTGGATTCAGTTAATGTTCAGGTTCCGTGAAAATAGATTATTTTATTTTCTCAACTAGTTTGATGAATTTACCAAATATTTATGTGTAATGTTAACATGACCCTAATTTAGTTAGCTTGCCAGTACATTATATTGCCTGGGGATGAGGTCTGCAAAGGCATTCCGCAGGGACATGAAGCTCACTGCTTCCAAAGCCTTGGGGCTCTTCAGGGGTTAAAACATTCTTCCTTGTACTGAGTGATGATCCGCTTCCAAGGAGCTTCCATCCATGGCTCCCAGAGCTTCCCTTTGGTGATTTAAAGCATCAGTCTGCCTCCTCTCCCATCTGGCATTCCTTAAAATATTTGAAAGGAGCGACTAAGTTCTCTCTAAGAAGTTCTCTCTCTGTTCATTCTCATCTGGGCATCCTCCTGCCCTCTCTCGTTAGTTGTACAGAGAGGTTTCTAGACCCTTCATGCTGTGGCTAATTTCCGAGAAGAACAGGTGGGTTATTCCAGTCTTGAGAGTTGTGACTGGACACTGGGATATACAGGCTTCATGCAACTGAAAAGAAATTTCTGCACATAACAAGTTAACACTCATCCATTACCAGGACCCAACTCAAACACAGTGATCTGAAATTGTCCAGTGGGAGAAAACAGCTTCAGAGTTCTATTTTTTCTGATGGCCTAGTCACAGCATTGACTCTTGTTTGAGGCAACATCACTCTCATTTTTTTAAAAAGTATCTTACTACAGCCCTTTCCCTGTGCTTGAATTCATACAGAAGAGAAGGCAGTTGTTCCTCCTGCTGTATAAATTACACCTGCTGTCTCTCCTTTGTTTACACACATTTCTGCACACAGAGTGCTGCCACCAACACTTAATAGTATATTTATAGTGAAGGAGGAATCTGCCTTCCAGAGATAGGAATACTGTGTGCACATGTGTGAATGTGGATCCATGCACATCTCTGTGCATCTGTGTGCTTGTGTGCACACTCATGTGCATGCATGCTGTGCATGTGTGTGCATGGATGTGTTTGCATGTGTGTCCATGAATGTACACTTGTGTGCATGCATGTGTGCATGGTATGGTGCATTTCTTTGCATGTGCATGTGTGTGTTCATGTTGTGCATGTATGTTGTGCTAGTGTGTGTGTGTGTACATTTGGATGTGCACAACTGATGTATTTTTTCTAAAGCTATTCATTTTCTCATTTGGGCAATTTTTTTTCTTAGATGTCTTCAGGTCCGTCACTGCTCAGGATTATGAAACAATAAAATAACCAAATCCTTTCCCAATCAGTAGCAGCTCCACATGTGTCCATCTTTTCTCGGTTTAACTTTGATTGCTTATGCATGGGCAGCATGTACCGCTGTGAGAAAAAATAAGGTTTTCTTTTGTAGAAGCTTAAGGGTAGATAAATCTTTGACGTACACTGGTGCGCTGCTCTAATCTTGCAGTTGTTGTATGGACTGGAGACTTAATATTCATGCCTTTGGAAAGGTTGCACAATTGATCTCGGGGAGATCCAAACGAATCTTGGAATTACTACTGGAATGAATTACTACATCTTTTGAATTATAGTACTATATGCTAATCTATATATATACTATATATTATACTATGACTACTACACTATATACTATACTATAATACTAATACTCTTCTGTATAATCATCTCCCTGTTTTGAGATTTGACTGTATTCCAGGGCAACCACAATGTAGGCACAGTGGGACCCTGTGGGCGACTCCCCACCTGCCCCTCCCCACCCTGGCCAGGATGGCGCCTGCCTATGTCTCTGGTCTCTTTCAGCCCGTGCACGGTAATCACTCACCAACCTCTCCAGGGCTCTATGGCTGGCACAGCGGCCACTGTGTGCGAAGGGGATGGGCTGCCCAGCTGAGCTTCTACAGCTGACTTTCTCTCATCACCCACATTTTCGGCAAGAGACTCATGCAAGGCTCCTGTTGCTGGGAGCAGGCTGCAGACCGTGATTTCATTTGTGTCCTGTCTTGTTCATGCTGGTCTTCCTGGGGATGTTGCTGAGAGGAATGCATTTACAAGGGATTTGGGCTCCTTGGATGACCTGGTCAGACCTCTGATCCTCCTCACTGTCTTGATGTCTCTTTCATTCCAGAAGTCCGGTTCAGAGAGGAAAGCCTTCAGGCGCTAGTAACAGTCTCCATTACTGAGGGAGGAAGAGAAACCTGTTCCTGGGTGATTTCTTGAAAGGGAGTGAAAAACAACACCTTTTGATCCAAAAGGCCCAGGCATTGGTGGGACATGAGAAGTTCTCCCAGTGATGTGGCCAGTGCTAGCCATGGGCAGGTGGCAGGGAAGGGTCACCAATGGTTGTTTCATGCTCAAGGTGGGAGGACATGGGATTCCATAAAGGAATGTGTGATTGGAGGGAAGGGGAGAGCACTGAAGGCCATGCCAAGGAGCTCTCAGGATGTGTTCATGGGCGCTTTCTCCACACCTGGGCCCTGTCCGGCTGAAAGTGCTTCCTACTCGGTGGAGCCCGACTTCCTTTTGCTAATGTTTGGACGAAAGTAAACATCTGAGTCATAGTTGCCTACACCAAGAGTCATTCTCACTGTGATAGAATGTCTTGGGACCCTTATCACTAGTCTTATGAATATTTAAAGTTGCGGAATGCATATATATTTTTATGAGTTTGAAGATTAATTAACTACTGAGTTGAAAATGAGAGTTTCACGTTGTCTTTGCTTCTGGGCATGCCCCGTGGTTGTCCATGCGCTGGTCTCTGCCCCACGTGTGGCTGCACGTGTGCAGGTGCCCCCTCCCTCCCTCCCTGATCCTCTTCACGGGGTCCATGCCCCACCCTCCCGCACCTTCCTGTTATGCTTCACCCCGAGCTTCACACATGGACGTACATTTTAGAAAATGAAAGAAAACTAAGTCTGTGTGATGCTAACAATTTTGACTACGCTATCACTGCAGTACTCTAACCAGACAACTTACTGAAAAAAATTCTAACTCTTAGGCTGGGCACTCCCGAGGAATCTGCGCGCTCTACTAACATATCCCTAACCCATTTTATTCTCGCCCTCATCCTCTTACCTGTCATTGGCCTGGTCCCCACTAGGTGTCTCATAAAATTAACAAACTATTCACAGAATGAGTAATTAAGACCCCTAAAACTCCCATTTACTTAGGTTAATCTTTGACTTTTTTACCAAGTTTTATTTGCCTTATATAGTCAAAGAAAAAAAAAGCACAAATAAAGGAAAATAAGCTCCTAAATTTGTACTCCAAAAGTAAAAAGATCTCAAGCTTTAAAAAATAACCACCTCTTCCTCACCCCAAAGTGGAGTAGAATTCCTAAAATCATAAACCAGGAGAGTGTTGTTTCGAAGATATTAGAAATGAAACCTGACCTTTGGAGAAGCCTGTGATAGGAATCTTGACTGTTTAAGGTTCTGGAGAGGTTTGGGATTCTCAGAGTGTTAGTGATTCTCAACTAACAGAGATACTGTTAGCTGAACCTAACAGTATTTAGCTCACTGAAGTGCCTGAAATATAAACAGCCTGTAGTTGAGGCAACAGTGGCCCACTGTGACCTGCTCCACGGCAAAATGGAGGAGAGAAAGCGATGCCATCATCACTCTGCCTGGGCACCAGGCCTCGTGGCTCTGAGAGATGCCCAGCCTCAGGAGTCCCACAGGCAAAGCACTCACTGCAGAGTCGCAGCTGCTCCCAGGGATTCTTCCTTATGGGTACTGCGATCCATTGCTCACCTACAGCCCAGTTCTCTAATACCGACAAGACAGACATGGCACTCGCACACCGTGACCACCAGCCCCTCCGCTTCCCGAAGTTCATTAACTCCAGCGCTGCTTCAGTGGTTCTGGTTATCATATCCTAGACAGACAATGGCTGTACTCCGGGTATATTTCTTCACTCATGAAAAAAGAGGGGTCCAAACATCATCCACAGACATATTTTTCACATCACTGAGGACTCAAAATGGGAAAGCTGGAGAGAAAAGACCCCGTGTCCTCTGGACACACACACCTCTTTTTACATTGATAAAGTGAGTTTTAGTTTGGGGCTATTCATTTTTATTTTTTGTAGTCTTAACCTTGTGAAAATGCTTACAATAAAACAGGGCAGCATCAGTTAAAAGAGAATAAGAAGTAGAGCTGTGTCTGAGGGGTCTGCTGCAAAGGTCAGGGCCTCCCAGGCACAGCACCCAGGTGCTGGGTGCCGTGAGTGGGTTATAGGCAGTGGAGGTGCTGAGCCCCAGCCACTGGGCAGCTGGACGGAGCCTGCACACTCAACCTCTTCAGGCTGGTGACCTCCTGCTAGGAGCAGCCACCCCCCACTATCCCATGGGAGGTATAAATATTAATATTTCCTATATCTGCTTTGATGCAAAAAAAAAAAAGTCAGAAAACACGCTTAGAATGTGAAAGCATGACAGCTTAGCCCTAAAAGCTTGCGCACGGATAATGATTTAATGGCTGCAGGTAAGCACCCTAAAGCCAGACGTAGCTCTGAGCTGGCGTGCCCGGGAAGAGTGCAGTCCACTTGGAATAGGTCCTGACCACCGCAGATCACTTGATGTGTCAGCTCCACACAGCCCTCAGAGGGGCCTGTGCTCCTCAGCAGCCTGCACAGGCCCAGAGCAGAGGCCCCAGGGTGGCCTGTCTGTAGAAGCCCTGAACCCTCTAAATGGTTCCATGGGCTGCCCCGTATTTAGTCTCAGGTGAGTTTGTTTCTATCCTTGCACTTGAGAATTTAATGGGCTAGTTTTCCAGTTGACTTTCCTTCTCATCCAACAGCACCTTTTCCGTGGCCCCTGCTCCACCAGGTCTCAGGCTCCATCCCCAAGAGTGGCACCACCCCCCACTCACCCTGACCTCAGAGCTCACACCAAGGCGAGGGCAGAGCTGAAATCCTGCAGAAAACAGGCCCGGGAACACCATGCTTAATTGCTGAAAGACTAACAGGACTTCAGGTGGGCCTTACGCACACCTGCCCGTGTGCTGTCGTAGAAGCTTCGCCTGATTATGAGCAAAGCCCTGCTAGCCAGGTCGTGTTCCCCTCCATTGCCAGGAGCCCGTTCATCTTATTCCTTCTGCAGAAACCCACCACTGCCCGGAGGCCACTCCTTGAGACCCATTTTGTACCTTTTCATCTGGATGTTTCTGATACTGAATTTGGACTACAGAACATGATCAAACATTCGCTTCTCTATAGGAACACAAGTTTACTTTTATGTGAACTGAACATGGATTCCTTCTCCTTGCTGCAAGAGTGCTTTGAAGATACTGGATTAATTGCACTGTACCTTACCTTGTAATGAACTGTTTATATCATTTTATTCAAATACACAATGACGTTTTTAGGGCTTCATCTATTTATTTTTTAAAAATTCTTTTAAAATTCTGGGCTTTTAATGTAGCTCCTGCTATGTAATCACTCATTAAACTTTTGTAGAATGAAAATAGCATATCAGCGAGTCTTGCCGTGTTCTCTCTTAACTTCCCTGCACCCAAATCACTTGTATGTGTGATCTTCTTGACATAAGCAGGGTCTAGTTCCAAATGCCTTTCATGTGCTACTTTTAATCCTCATAGCAGCCCTGGGAGTAAGGACCTATTATTGTCCCGATTTTACCAATGAGAAAGTGAATGCAATTAAGTCACTTACTCGTAAGTAGCAGAGCTGGGATTTGAATTCAGAGCGTCCAGAACACACGTCTCCCACTACAATCCTTACGCTTTTCCATATGGAGGGCTTCCCTTTTTCTGTATATTTCAAACGTTCTTGGAGACAATGGGTAAATGGTAGAGTGATGATGACTTGATTCAGAGCACGTAACATGGAAAGTTGAAAGTAGAGCCTCATAACCATCTGTTAGGATAATACAGAATTTCTTCTTTCTTTAAGACCCTCCAGAGATAGTTGTAAGAATAAATGAAATGACTTCTGTTGAAAACACAGAAATCCTTTGAACCAAAAACATTCCCATAAAGAAAATAAAATATAAAACATGTATAGTACCTTAACAATGAAGCCATAACAGCAAAAACAATAGCAATATTTTGAGTCTGAAATGCCTACCCTTAATCTGCCTGTAGTTGCCTCTGTATAATTTAATGTGCTTTTTGTAGTTACTACCAAGATAATTTCAAATTTACACTTTGAAACTTCAAAACTGAATTATCTTGGCTTAAAAATATTCCACTCTTAGTCAAAAAGGGAAGCATCCCATTTGTGTCAGTTATATATTTAGGGACAAAATAGAATTCAAAAAAAGAAATTAAGATACTATGAAAAATTCTGCTTTCGTGTAAGTTTAGTAGAATTATTTTGAACTTTATATTTTCCCAAGACCAAATTATTTAACTTGAGCCTCAATTTTGGGGTTGACACCTCTTAGGCATTTCTGTAATTTAATTCCCTGTGCTGTGGAGAGCCATTATTCTAATTTCTGATCTTACACCTATTCAAATTACTTATCTTCACAATAGTTTATCTATATTTTAATACCTCATTAAAATTTGACCTCTGTGAGAAGCCCTCCCCTGCGTTACTACTGTATTTGCATGACATCATTTAAAATAGATCTGGTCCTCCTGACTTCAGCCTTGGGCTGTTGTAAGGGAAGCATCGTCCCAAAGCTCTGGTGTCCTGCCAGAGCCTGGCACCGTGCTGGGCACAGAATGGACCAGACGCTTATTTGGTTTCCAGGAACAGCAGACACATGCCCTCACCACCAACTGAATGACCTGTTTCCACACACTCCACACCCGGCCAGGTGGCCTCCACCACAATCCCCATCCTTCAGCATTTGACTTCAAGGGAGCCTTAACTCTGTTTCTTCACATTACCTCTGTAGCTAATTGAGGCCTTCCTAAATGCCAGGCACCATTTAGCCCTTTACACATATGTTGACTCAAACACCCGAGAGGTAGGATCGTTCCCACCTATGACAGATGGGGAAACTGAGGCACAGGCGAGGCTGCCAGTTTCCCCAACCACTCAGCTAGGGTGTGGCAGAGCAGATGACAGAACTGGGGACCACAAACCCTAAAGGGCAGTGGCAGCAGCAGCAGCAGCCTCCGCACGGGCGGCATTGATTTTGTGTGTTTGCTATTTGTTAGGGGTCCAGCATGTCCGTCACTGCCATTGGTGCGTCTCATGGGATGCAACATTCATTCCATGGGGACCCTGGTTTTGAGCTCTGTCAAAAGCTTCATCATGTTCCTAAGCTGCTCTAACCCGACTTCAGAGCCATCTGCATCTCAATCCCATGATCTCACTCGAGGCGAAAACAAATCCTGCAAAGTGGGCAGACGTTGGCCATAACTGCAAACTGTAACAATGTTGTTATGATCATCCAGTCACTCCAGAGCAAAGACATTGTTTTTCACTTTTATTATTATGATACATCAAACATATGGCATTGTGCATGCCTGTTCATTTAGTCCTTAAGTAAATATTTGTTGATTACATCATTGGAACTTCACAGAAGAGGATCCTGATTAAACAGCACTGTATTGTGAGAGAAATGGCATCATTTTTCAGCATTAGTTTTTCTTTAGAAAAGATGACAAAGATTTGAATTTCGGTGACAAGCAGAATAAAACGGATGTTTTCTTTTTCCCAAGCAAATCATGCTTGAATTGCAAAACCCTCAAGGCACTATCAGTCAACGCAAACACAGGAGGAAGATTTCCACTCTCCGATCACATACAGCGTCTTCCCATTCCAGGCTCCCAGAGCTCCCCTCTGTCAGAGTGCCAGCTGTGGACCGTGGGTTTTGCAGAAGGGGAATTTAGGCACTGTGTTCCCAGTCTATCAGGAGGTCAGATCAGGGCCCAGGTCTGCCTGGTGGACCTTCCTGGTGGAAAGCAACACACGGTTTGTCACTGTGCTGGTCAGCTGCCTCCAGGAACCAGAGTGTGGCCCGGTGCCACGGCAGCCTTGCGACCACTGCCTCTCTTCACTCGCTTGTTTTCTGGCACACAGCCGATAACTTAGTGGCGTCGCAATTTTCCCAAACTTGCCAGAACTTTCTGGAATACACTTAAAAGAAAGCCATTGCTCTGCTTCTTGTTAGCTGGCATTCATTAGAGGCTTTGTGTCAGGGCTGGAAGCCATGAGTCACACTTGCTGATCCAAGGGGAGATTTCGGCAGGAGGCACAGGCCTGGTGGTGCCCGCGTGCTTCCTGGAATTGACTGTAGGTGAAATGAGATGCTGGTGCCTGAGTGACCAGAGCTCAGCCAAATGGACTCCTCTGACACCGTCATCTGAGCTCAGAAATCTCCAAGCAGACATAGGCCAGGTTCAGGTCACTTTCTCCAGCTGCACAGCCCCAGGTAGCCCTGGAGGCGGCAGCAGTGGGCTCCCGGCTTCATGGGTCCGCTGGAGCATGTAAATGTGGAGTGAAAACATGTCACACTCCTGGAGACGTGCGTGAAGCCTCCTGGTAGCTTCAGAGTGTCTGGGGCCACTGGCCCTTTGAGATTTTAAGGAAAACAGCGTGTTCTCTGCTGTCTCCCCCTGACACAGCATTCTGAAAATCAAGTAGGAGACATATAGACCCTCAACACCCACTTCCCAGTCTGGTCTGGGAATCTAGGGTCAGCATTTTCTTCACAGCCCAGACCATAGTGGTGAGAGTCGGTTGCTGACCCAGGACACATCAGCCTGTGGAGGCTGAGTTACTCTAACTACGCCTCTGTTCCCTAAAATCCTTGGTGTGGAGTCTGAAACGGACCATGGAGAGAGAGGAGATGAGAATTGGAACTTTAATGCCCAGTCCTTTGGCTCTGGACGTGGGAGATCTATGCCACGCCGAGATAACACAGTTTTCACACTTTGCATGCTCATAGGAAGGCCACACACATTGTGTGAATGGTTAGACCCCAGGCTCAGGGCTGTGTGGTTCACAGCAATGGCCAAGGATGGGATGAAGCTCATGCACATGCAGCCACCCTCAGCAGTTTACATTAGACCCCATCTTGCAGAGGTGCTGAGGGATGAACTGCCATTGAAGCTTGGTTCATGCATCTCTCGAGGCCGCCACAGCCACGCACCGCAGACCAGGCGGCCTCAATAGAGGGAATGCAGGTTCTCATGGTTCCTGGGGCTGGATGTCCTCATAAGGTGTTGGTTCCTCTTGAGGTCTCTCTTCTTGTCCTGGTAGATGCCATCTTCTCCCAGCATCCTCACATGATCAGCCTCTGTGTCTCAATCGCCTCTTCTTACAAAGATGCCAGTCAGATTGGATGAGAGCCCATGCTAGTGACCTTGTTTTAACTCAGTTAACTCTGGAAAGACCCCCATCACCACAATGGCCACCTTCCCAGGGGGGCTCAGACTTCAACACGTGAAAATTGGGGAATACAACTTATTCCTCAACAGTGTGTGTGTGTGTGTGTGTGTGTGTGCACGCGTGTGCATACACAACCCACATGCATGTGCATTTTCTTACTAAATCTTCAAAAAACTTTATTCAGTTGAAGAATTTGGGAAAATACTTCTAGGCCATACACCATCTTGTACTGCCATTTAGACAGACACCCCCCCACCCCCACAAACACACACACAGGGCCTTCATCTCTGAGGATATTCTCCACAGACACCTCCCACATCCACAAAAATGAGATGCCCCAGCTGGAGAGTCCCCTGGGACCCTTTAGAGGAGGACAGAAATAAGACGGAGGAGGAGGAAGAGGAGGGCCACGGATAGGCCTGAGAGTGACTTCATCACAGATACCTATTTATAAAACCCTATGTATTTATTCACTTCTTGGTGTAAATGATAAACGGCCTTTGAGAAAAGTTGGAAAATACAGACAAAATATAATAGAGGAAATAAAAATACCTGTGTTAGGTAAACTTAGCAGTAACAACTGCTCAGCTATTTGGGGGTGGGAGGTACCCCCAGCCCTCGTTGCTGTGGGAACGTGAGTAGCCGTTCCGTGTTTGACAAGTCAGTATGCAATTATATCTACAAGGGGGTGAACAGGCTGCCCACTCACTGTGATAGCTTGCCTTTTGTTCACCTCGCCTTCCAAGTAATTAAAAATAATTCAAAACCTTAATTTGTAGAGACTGCATAATATTTTATCTTAACAATATGCCAAAACTATGTAGTCATTCTCTCAGTGTTTGCTATTTCTGATATGAACAGTTCCATGTAGCCAGAACAAACATCACTGCACACAAATCTTCATAGGTAGTCCTATTATTTATTAGGATATATCGCTAGAAATGGAATTACCCAATGAGGGGGCATGGATCATTTTAGATCTATTGTTACAGATTAGAACATCATTTTCTGCAAATTCTGACCTAAGTTAGACTCCTACCAGGAGTGAATGAAATAGTTCATCTACCAAAAATTCTAGCAGCAATGATGAAATTAAACCCCCCCCACCCCCCCCCCCCACACACACAGAGAAAGAAAGAAAAAAGGGTTGTACCTTTTGTTGGGGAAAAAAAAGATTTCAATGTGTAAGAATTTGAGTTTCTTTTCCTTACTGGTAAAGTTGAGGAATTTTTTGTTTCTCATTTTCTGTGAGTAATCACTGGGCTGCCTTTCCATTGTAAGCAATTTGCCTGTAATCTTTGTGGCATGTAGTTTCTCAGTTTCTTATACCTAGTACCTTTTAGTTATTTGACAATAATGGTGTTTCGACTGGAGCTTTTTCACCTTTCTCCGGGGTATGGAATCTCAGGAGGCACAGGGCTTTCTCTTGGCTGCCCCTGCAGCCCAGCTCTGTGGCTACCGACGGCAGGAGAGGCCAGGACCAGCACTAAGAAGACTTGCAACCAGAACAAGGTCCTTGCTTTTGTGATATTGCTGCTGATCCTGAATAGGAACCAAATGTCTGTGTTTTGTTTCATAATTTCCCATTAATTATCTGCTTAGGAAGTCTTTTTTCTTGACATTCGTTAAATGTTCCACTTTCTAAAAAAATTATGTTTAATGTTTTAGCCTTCTACACTTTCTACTTAATTCTTCTTCAGTTTATTTTTGTATATGGTGTGAATTAAGGATCTTAATTGATTCCCCCTAATGGAATTTACAAATTTTTCAACATTATGTATTGAATTAATTGTCCTTTTCTTTTTACTAAGTTTTTCTCTATTAGCATTTGCTTCTGGGAAAACAAATCTTTTCCAATGATTAAGCTCTTTATTCTTCTGCCAATATTGCAGAATGTTAATTCCTGTAGATCTAGTGGGGCTACCTCTCCCTCATTACTCACTCGTATATTTTTTCTTTTTAAAACATTTCTCCTTGGAAACTTGTGTTTCCCCATGAGTCATTCAATCATTTGTGAGACTGTAGCCCTGCCATCTGACCAGGGATGAGAAGAATTCAGACCCAATGACAGCAAAGAGGAGCTCGTGAAAAATGAAGATTGTTTTGGGAAGAGGCTGCAGCCGTGGGCTGCAAGATGGACCTGCGCAGAAGCTGCAGGTGGAGGGAGCCTGCTGGGGCTACTGGTCAGTGGGGTGTTGTGGGGGATTGGGCCCTCACAGACACACCCAGGAACAATACTTTGCATCTTTCAGTCCAATCAAGTTGACACTCAGTATTAACCATCACAAGAGGCGTCAAGTGACCTCTCAGAAAAGTCTGGTAATAAAGGAAAAACCTCAGCACTTGAATCCAGGTGCTTGGATTCTAAATTCAGGAGTTTCCCAATTGTACAAACTACTTTATTTTCATATTCTGGACTTTCCAGAGTCTGTATCAAGCAAATCACCACAGTGAGAAGGCAGATTCTATATATAAAAGATAAGTTTGTGTCCATGTATTATATAAACACATATATACATATAAAGGACTATGTATGATAAACAGTACATTCACAAATATTGACAATCAACTGCACTTTGAAGATAGATGTGTTCTATGTAAAAAGAACAGCTTATTTCTGGCAAAAAAGAAACAACTGATACTTTTTTTTTTGAAAGAAAGAGAAAAGAAGAAAGAAAGGAAGAGTGAAAGAAAGAAAGAAAAAGAATATAAGAGAGAAAGAAAGAGGAAGAGAAAGAGGGAGAGAGAATGGGATTCTTGTTCTATTGCCCAGGCTAGAATGCAGTCTAAAAATGGGTATTAAAGACCTCTTTTATGCCAATAATTGTGCTTAACAATGGAGACAGGAAG
>CAUYLG010056215.1:0-71687 GCA_963573385.1 Cacajao melanocephalus | reverse complement strand
TGGATGTCTTCTACTAACTTACCTACCAGTTCATTAATCCTTTCTTATGTTTTCCAATCTGATATTAAACCTAACTACTGAGTTCTTACTTTCAGTTATTGCATTTTTTAAATCTAAAATTTCTACTTGATTCTTTTTTTTATAAATTACAGTTCTCTAATATCAGAAAATATAAATTCATGAATTATCAGACTAAAAGACAAAATCACAAGGCTGCATTTTCAAAATCGCCAAACTCTAGAATGCTTAAAAAGGGAAACATGTTATAAAGAGAAAGAAAAGTTGAAAGTAAAAGAATAGAAAAAGACAAGAAATGTACCAAGCAGAAATTAATTGCATATCTTTCTTTCACATCTGATGCTAACAGTTAAAATGTAATTAAATTAAAAATACCATTCAAAATAGCAAATGAATTGTGATATACTTTGGAAAAATTCAATTTCATGGGCAAATTATAAAAATATTAATGAATCATAAAAAATTTCTAAATAAATGGTAAAATACACTATTTTTATGGACAAGAAGACTCACTATTATAATGATAACAATTCCTCAAAATAACCTGCAAATTCAAAGGAATTTTAAACAAACCCCAACAGGATAATTCATGCAATTTGACAAGCTGTTTCAAAATTTAAATGGAAGCATAAAGGGTCAAGAAATATAAAAAGTATAAAACACTCCTGAAAAAGAATGAAGTGAGATTCTTGCCCTACAATAGATTGAGGCTTTTTATAACACAGTGTGGTATATATGCAGAAATAGACAAATGACCCAACTATACAGAATAGAGTCTAAAATTAGATCCATGCATAAATTAAAACCTATTATATTTCAGTGCTATCATGGCAGATCATGGGAAAAGAAGGAAAAAAAATTAAAATGCTACTGGGCAATAGATTACCCATATGGAAAAAGGGAGTAAAATGAGAATCTCTAAACTAATTGTACATGGAAACAAATTTCAAGTGAATTAAATTTTTTTGAAAGCAGGACTTAAAATATATAGAAAAAAGAAGACTGTTTTATATAAATTGGGGTTAATAAAGAGTTAGTTTTTTAATTAAAACATATAAAGTGCAAATTGTAAAGAAAGAGTCAGTTTTAACTATGTGATAATTTAAAAACGTTCAGTGATTAAAAGACAGTATTTTAAAGATTGAAGAACAAGACAAAAAGCTGGGAAAAGATATTTGCCCAATATTAACCACAAAAAAGATTATTATCTGTAATATACATCTTTAAGGCAATAAGAAGGAGCAAAATGCATAACCAGGCATTTTACAGAAACATAAATGCAAAAAATAACAACAAAAAGACTTGTTTACCCCTATGTGTAATTATGGAAAAGCCAGAATTAGATGCCATTTTACTTTTTTTAATTTTAATTTTCTTTTCTTTCTTTCTTTATTTTTTGAGACAGAGCAAGGCTCTGTCTCCAAGGCTGGAGTGCAATGGCATGATCTTGGCTCACTGCAACCTCCACCTCCTGGGTTCAAGCGATTCTCATGCCTTAGCCTTCTGAGTAGCTGGGATTACAGGCATGTGCCACCACGCCTGGCTAATTTTTCTATTTTTGTAAAGATGGAGTTTTACCATGTTGACCAGGCTGGTCCCAAACTCTTGGTCTCAAGTGATCTGCCTGCCTCATCCTCCCAAAGTGCTGGGATTACAGGCATGAACCACTGTATCAGCCCTGAGACACTATTTAAATCCATATATGTAAACATAAAAAAAAAAATAAGTCTCGTAAATCAACCACTGCATGACTGTATTGCAAAGAAGACTTATGAACTGTTGTAAACTCATAGAACCACTTGGAAGACAATACTAATTCAGGCTGAAGATGCATATTCTACAGAATCCAGCAATTCGTTTCTAATATGTATACACTAAAGTGTTGCACACATTTTATGCATAAGGACATATAAGGTCCATGGCAACATTGTTTAAAATAACAGGATATTGGAAACTACCCAAATGTCCCTTATCATTAGAATGGTTACCTAGAAGAAACAGGATTGTATAATCATGTAATTAAATACTGCACACCAGTGAATAAGAACATTGATGAGCATCACCAGCAGAATATTAAGAGGGGAAATGTCAAACAAAACTGTGCATACAATATTGTTATTTATAAAAAATACAAAATTTCTGTGTGGTTTAAGACAAGTTAAATATATAGAAAAAGTGTAAACACAATCCTCAAGGGAATGAGAACCAAAAATTCAAGGTCGCCATGACTTCTGAATGGAGGGAGGGATACTCAAATGATGAAGAGATATATAGCAGGCTTCAATGGTAGAGGCAATGTTTTGCTTCCCAACCTAGGTATTGGCACTGGGAAATGTGCATTCTATTTTTCTACATACTTTCCATATTTGCCATATGCCTTCTATTTTATATATATAAAATATTTCATAATCAATTTATAAAACAAGGTAAGTCAATGTCAATACTTTATTGTATAAAATATTTTTAAAAATTCAAAATTTTACAAAATTAATGTATGTAAGCAACTATGGTATGCAAGTAATTCTACCAGAGCCAAACTATATAGATCAAAGATGGGTGATTGTTGCACACACTGTATTTTGCCCATACAACATCATTTTCCCCCTGACTCATTCCTAATAAAGCTTGACTTTTTCCTGTCTGCATTTAATATCCAGCTACAGAGAGGGATTACGAATAAGCCTCACCAACAGTTATTTGAACAGGAAGATATAGGTGACCAGAGTTGAACAAATTAATTTTTTTCAATCAGGATAAAGGGTTAAAAAAATTCAAAATAGCATTTAACATTCAAAATAGCAACTTAATTGTAATATACTTTGGGAAAAAATATAATTTTGTGGGCAAATTATTTTAGACTTATATTCCATGCTTGGAAAGAAGTTTCTTTCCCTTTCTGCTATGTATAAGCAAAGATTCACATAACACTGACTGCCACTAATGGCCATCTTGTGGCCAAAGGGGAGCCAGGCATGGGTTGAAGACAGTTTAGAAAGTCTCAATGGAACAAAAAGGATCTGTGACCCTAAAGACAACACTGAGCTGGCCCTATTTCTAGATTTCCACATATTCGTTAGTAACCTTGTGGTTTAAAGGCAATTTGAATGAAAGTTTCTGCATTTGCAAATGAAATCAGCCTGACTAGTATAAGGACATCATGAAAAATGTGGGACTTGAGACAGAAATTGAAAACAAATAGGTCTAGACGGACAAGGACTAATGTGCAGGGCATCTGTCGAACATAACTTATTTTTAAATGTAATTGATACTGTGTTGCACTGATTCTACATAGTCAGCTCCCCTGTGCTCCATGTTTGTTACCCCTCCCCAGCAGGGGGTCCCATTTGATCAATGTGGTTTATGTGAACTGTGAGCATCCTTTCTTTTCATGTGTGGGTGGTACACACTTTGTAGGGGTGGAAGGAAGCATGAGGTAAAGATGATTTCTTCCTTTCCCCATACCGGTTCACCCTCATTCATTACCTGTGATGCACACACTTGAAAATTATTCTGAAAACTCAGGTAACTCAATATGCAAATAAGAAAATGGTCAACTTTAATTTCATGTCTTTCTAAAGTAGAAATGGGACTCTGACATTGAGAGGCAGTCTTACATATTAGTCATATAAGCCTAGATTTGAATTTTAGCTTGACCACTTAGATGCATGATATGAATTGGTTGCATGATCTAAGTTTCCATTTCTCCATTTGTAAGATGGGGATGAATACATTGTGATGAGATTCAAGACTGAAGTGAGTCAGCATATGTAAAGTATCTACTAGTGGGCATCACCATAAATGCTAGTCCCCTGACTCCCCCTCTAGTTATGAAGCATTTCCCTGGCAAATCTACTGTGTTACACTACTATTTATAAAGACAACATCATTAACTTTGAAGAGGGTGAACATCACATAGCCCATGTGTGAAGTACTTAAATGACCCGTTAGCACACAAAATCATCACTGAAATGATAACATGTAATATATGTGAACTAAATGAACAATCACATTTGCATTATTAAAATTATGCAAATATCTGACTCTACTAAAGTCTACAGAATTATTGTTCTTTGCTTCAGAAATCAAATTTTAAAGATTTCTTTGAACTCAAATTTGAATGATTCGAATCACTTAAATAGAACTCAAACAGAACGTTTTGATAGAAAACTAAAATTCGCAGATCCTCTTGATGAGCTTTCAAATACAACTTTCCGTGTCATTCACCAAATAAGAACTTGTTTTCTTTTGTCTTCAACATATCTGCTGTGATGGTTACTTTTATATGTCAGCTTGGCTAGGGCTATAGTGACAGGGTTTTTGATCTAACACTTGTCTAGATGTTGCTGTTAAGGTTCTACTTTAAATGGGATTAACATTTAGATCGTAGACTTTGGGTAAGGCACATTACCCTCCCTGAAGGGACTGGGCTTCATCCGTCCAGTCGAAGGCCTTAAGAGCAAACACTGAGGTTTCTTGAAGACAGAATTCTGCCTCAAAACTGCAACATGAAAATCCCACCTGAGTACTCAGCCTGCAGATTCTGAACTCAGAAGTAAAAACATCAACTCTTGTCTGAATTTTCAGTCTTTAGCCTGCTGTATGGATTTTGGACTTGTCAGCCTCTCCATCCACTCTCTCTCTCTCTCTCTCTCTCTCTCTCTCTCTCTCTCTCTCTCTCTCTCTCACACACACACACACACACACACACACACACACACATTCTTTTAGTTTCTCTGGAGAAACTCAACTTAGACATCTACTGATTACACAATGAGAAAAAAAATCTTAAAAGTTAAAGCTGAACTTTTAAGTTAAAGCAACCCACATTCATTCCTTACTTAATTCATTATTTGTAATAGTGGTCTAACATATGATACTATTAATGAATTTCTAATTATTGCTTATAAACTAATTTTTCCCCTAAGCAAGTTCAGATGATCCCTCAGGAATAAATCATACTCTGTACTTTTGTAGGAAACCCTGTTCTCCTGATCCCCATCACATCTAGAAGATGCCAGTGGAGGTATCCCCAAACAATTTTTGACAGATTGGATATTAAGTGAATACAAACTTTATAAAGCACTTTAAGAAGTACAAGACAAGGGAGTTTTGGCCCTGAACTGTTGTCATAGTTTTGCTTGAACATATGTGTAAAGTTAAAATAAAATAGGAGAAAGCATTTAGTTTTCACATCTTAGTTCTGAATTATGCTGTCTGAACTAGCTCATTTTCTCTTTGATGAGGCCTGCTTATAGAAAGTAAATACAATTTATAGAATGGAATTTTCTACTGCATAACCAAATAAGCAATGGTTGCAATTAAGAAAAAAAAAAGCCTCACAAGGGCCTAAAATGTATTAACAATTTACAATAAACAGAAAGGCTTCTGTAGGATTGAGAGTTCTTGGATACTTTTCCATGACTCTGAAATTGATTTCATGTATAGCACATATATTTCTGTGAGATCACCATTTATTTCTCATTTTGTTATAGACAGAAAACGTCTATAAGAAGCATTTGCAGAGAACTAAATTCACAGCGATACTGTCTTACATGTATATCACAAAGTTTTGTCTTGATGAAGACATTTTCAAATAGGTGAGAGGAAAACAATTTAAAAAATAAGCCAACTTGTTTTTTTGTTTTTTTGTTTTTTACTGTAGATATTTTCTAATACAGCTTTTTGGTTGCCTAATGTTTATCACTATGGCTCTTTAACTTGATGTGTGCAATGAACTTGATATCTGTGAGAAAGAAAAGGAAAATCTGTTTAATTGTCTCACTTCTTCCTGTACTTAGCTGTATGACCTTGGGAAGATCATCTGATATTACTGTATCTTTGTTGTATTTTTTTTTTAGTGTCAAGAGATAACTAGACCCTCAATACATTATTTACAGAATTAGTATAAGAATATAATATTAGAATATAGGGAGATAACATGAACATTTTTTATAAAACATTAATCTATTGAATATAAATTCTTATTACCCATGTTTTCCAACATCCTAACTTGATTTGTGTAATTTTCAGAAATATTAAAGAAATGACTTTTGATGGATGTTTCTTGAATAGGAGTGTTTCAAACTTCATTGATGTGCTGAGAGTTATCTTTTAAAATCCTGTGAGCAGGTCAAAAATGATGAGTCAATTGGAGTTAATTTGGTCTCCTCCTACCCAACCTGTCCAGTGTCTATGAAATCGAGCCTAAACACTACTCCCTGGGGGATTAATTCCTCCATTAATCATCACCAGTGATTACTTATGGGCCCTACATACAACAGAAGTGCCACAGCTGTTAACAAACCATCCTTAGGGTGGTTTGTTAATCTATGACATATTTGACACAGGCAGGTGGTTGTTTTT
Source organism: Cacajao melanocephalus (assembly GCA_963573385.1). Lineage (NCBI taxonomy): Eukaryota > Metazoa > Chordata > Mammalia > Primates > Pitheciidae > Cacajao > Cacajao melanocephalus. The sequence continues at coordinate 65,306 of CAUYLG010056215.1, read as the reverse complement.
GATAGTCTTCATTTGAAAAAAAAAAAAGCAGGTTTATGAATGTGGGTTGTAAAATCTACGTTTTTATGATCATCAGATGCTTGTTTTTCAAAGGGAGTTCTCAAAGTGTCCTAGAGGTATTTCTATTGACTATAGAGTCAATGAGTGATCACAGACTGATGAAGGGAATTATCAGTATTCCGACTTCATGGATTCGTGTTTCTGGAAACATTTCTTGACAAAAGATTCACAGTTGCCATCACATTCTCTAGGAAGGAAGTGATTTCTGTAATGAAAGTAACTCTAGTCAGCTTGGTGGCTCACGCCTGCAGTGGTTCACGCCTCTGCACTTTGGGAGGCTGAGGCGGGCAGATCACCCAAGGTCAGGAGTTTGAGAGTAGCCTAGCCAACAAGGTGAAACCCCATCTCTACTAAAAATACAACAATTAGCTGGGCGTGGTAGCAAGCACCTGTAATCCCAGCTGCTCGGAAGGCTGAGATGAGATAATCGCTTGAACACAAAAGGCAGAGGTTGCAGTCATCCGAGATAGCGCCACTGCACTCCAGCCTGGGCAACAAGAGCAAACCTCTGTCTCAAAACAAACAAACAAACAAACAAACAAGACTCTGTAATAACACACTCTCATGCTACAGAGAGTGTTTTGAGGACCTGCTATGTATGATGTGGGAGAACATCCCCCATAACAGATTGAAAAAGGAAAGAAACTTGTTATCTGAGGAATGTGAGTCCCCTTTAAATTATCATGTCCTGAGAGGCATTAAAATGTGACATTAGTCATGTCTGTCTTCTCCTTTAAGCTAAGTAATTACCTCTTGAAGTTATTTGCTACATCAACTCTAGACTAACTGATGCCAATAGCTGTAAATTAACCTAACAATTTACTGGATGTCCTATCTCGTACCTCATATTTCAATTATGTATAGCCAATCACTAATTAATGTTACTTCTATAAACCAATGACGATTCCTGACAAACAACTTTTGTAATCACCCCTTCTCCTGATTTGTCCTTTTTTCTGTAAAAACTTGACACTATCCTTTGTTTTCCAGAGTATTTTCCAGTGTTTTTTGAGCTGCAGTTTTCAACCTTGGCCCAAATAAACTTTCTACTGATACTAATTTGCCTCTGTTTCTTTCTTTAGGTTGTTGAGATGTTCTGAATGTCAGGGTAACATGAGAAGCTCCTTTTCTCTTTTCTCAGCAGAGACTCAGTTTTATTACTTTTAAAATTTTCATTTACTACTTCCTTTATTACTTTAAGTGTTTGACAACATTTTAAAAAATCTAAAATGTCCTATATGTAGAGACTATAAAATGATTAGCTAAGTGATTCATGTCAAACATATAATCACTTACAGATACATTCTTGTTATTTAAAAAATAATTTAAAATTACCTTCCTATTAGATTATCAACTCTCTAGTCAGGATCCTTGTCTAAACTTTGGGATGTTTTTCTAAAACACTATGTGAAACTACATTTTATACAGTATATATGTAAATATTTTACAATTTTTACTGATTATGCCATAATCCTAGATAATACCATCACAGTTTAATAGATTAACCTTCACACTATTTTTTGTTTTTGTCTTTATTTCAAAGTCCTAAGGGATAAATCTGTAACTCTTAACAGATGGGCAGTGCACTAGAAATAGTATAATGACAAAATGTGTTGTTTCAACTTATTTACCCAAATTGAGTCACTTAACTTCTACCTTTCTATGGTGATGAAACCAATGATTATAAGTTAATTTGGTCTTGGTGCTTTAAGACCGAAAGTATTTTTTAAATGTCACATTAATGATTCCTTGTAAGTTAAAATTTCTGCCTGTTTCAGTGTGATTATTCTCTTAGCAGTCATTACTAATAGATACTATTTCTGTGTGTGCAAATCTGAGTGTAGCCCATTTGACCTTTGTGAAATTTGAGAACATTTTAAAAGTAGTTTTGAGAAGCTAGAAGATAAGAGTTGGGGCATTTCATCTGGTCTACATTGTAAGACTTCAGGATTTACTCAGTTTGCAATTACATAAGTGGTGGTTTGCAGCATTCAGAACAATTCTGAATTTAGAAGCCTCTTTATCAAGGTAGGGGTTGAGTTCAGGACCCATAGCTGCCATGGGCTGTACAGACTCCTGACATCATGACCCATTCTGAGTGTTGCAGATCAAAATGAAACAGCATTTCTTCAAGAAGCTCACACTATAGCTATAAAGTGATGAAAATATTCTGAGGGCAAGTTGATGAATACTGAAAAAAAGAATTGCCGATTTAGAATTCAGGTAAGCTGCCTGGAATACTCAAGATTAAGGGAAGAGATTTAAAATCAGTACATACTTCTTGTACTTTCTTTGGTTCCCCAAGTAAAGAACTCTTAAAGGTTTATCTTATTTGTTTAATTAGGATAGAACAGTTGAGTGGTCACTTACGTTTGGTTTTATCTTTAAAATTTTATAGTAATAAAGCTGGAATCCTTCACATTTTCATTGCTTGATGTGGGTTAATAATGTAAATTAGGTAGTTATACAAACATTAAGATTATAGAAGAAGATATTCATAGAGCTAGACCAACATCTTTCAGGCTACAACTCTGAAAGAAGAAATGCCTCAGGTATTTTAGAATGATAATTCTGAGTGCTTTTCCACATCCCAAGAGGGTGATGTACTTGCACAAAATCCAAAAGAAACTGTGTGTGTGTGTATGTATTTGAGTTCTCTAGGAAAAACAATTTTTAACCAGAAGTCTTCATAGTTCCACTTCTCTCACTTTCTTATATCTTCAGAAAATATCTCTAATACTTATCAAGAAATGTTTGTTATGATAGTAGGGGGACAGGTTAAAATTGTAAATGTAGGAACAACTTAAATGTCCATTGACAGATATTCAAATGGATATTCATCTGTCAATGGACATTTAAGTTGTTCCTACATTTACAATTTTGAAGCAACACAATGGAATAGTATTCAGCCTTAAAGAGAAATCGAATTCATTACAAATGCTGCAACATGACTAAATCGTGAAAACATTATGCTAAGAAAAATAAGCTAGACACAAAATGACAAATACTGCCTTATTCCACTTATTTTTTGTTTGTTTGTTTATTTGTTTTTGTTAATTTTTGAGACAGTGTCTCACTCTGTCACCCAGGCTGGAGTTCAGTGGCATGATCTCAGCTCACTGCAAGATCTCCCACCTGGGCTCAAGTGATCCTCCCATCTCAGCTGCCTGAGTAGCTGAGACTATAGGCATGTGCCATCATGCCTGGCTAATTTTTTTTGCACGTATTTTTTTGTAGAGATGGTTTCACCATGTTGCCCTGGCTGCCTTATTCCACTTATAAGAGGTATCTACAATAGTCAAACTCATAGAAACAGAGAGTAGCAGGTTGCCAAAGACTCAGGGGAATGTGGTGGCTGTTCAATGGGTATATGGTTTCAGATAAGTAAGATGAATAAGTTCCAGAGATGGGCTGTATGACCTTGTGCCTATAGGTCACAAGACCATATTATACACTTAAAAATTTGTTAACAGAGTTGATATCATGTGAAATGTTCTGACCACAATAAAAAAGATTTATAAATCAGATAAATTTATAAACAGTACTATAATCATGGTCTATTAGGATAAAATAAAACATTCAAGAAGAGGTAAAAGTATGAAAGCTAACGATCACAAAAGTGTAAAGTGTGTGAATGTTGATTATCTGAATTGGGTCATTATTTTCATATTCAAGTAAATTACAGTCAGAGAACCAGGGGTAGAAACACTTAGGATACATAATATTCATCTAGAAATGTAATTCTCTAAAGTTCAGAAGCTAAAACTGTTCTTACCTACAACCAGTTTTATCTATAGCTTCTGAAATAACTTGCTGAAACTCTAAAACTAACTTTTGCCAACCACCATTACCCAGTAATTGGAGCTTGCTAGCTCTGTAGAGTTTTACTAATACTATCAAACATTCTCTCAAGACTACACACAACATTTCTCTTTTCTTATAAGCTCCCAAACTTCTCTTTGTTCTTTAGACATACAGAAGACCACCCAGTCTGTATATATGTCCAAAATTACAATTTTCTCATCTCACATAAAATGTTAAATTCAAAGATTTGTCTCTACATTTTTATTTTGACTTTGACATACATGGTGTCAGAAGTGGAATCCAAAGCTGATTCCCCTTGGGGATCATCACAGGCCATTGGAACTATGGTGTGAGGTACCTGTATTGGTTACTTTTAGTCCCTTCCCCCAACTTTTGTAGGTTTTCTCTTCTCCCACTTTTGAGTCTCTCTTGGAGAGAATTCCCAAATTTGGTCTGAGATGTTTTTCATATGGGATTCATTGGGGAGGGGGCTTTTCCTCTCCTGTTTAAAGAAAGTTGCGATTTCTTCCTCTCATTTAGGGTCTCCTTGTGGAGAGGATTATTTTCCTTCTGTTGACCTTGGCTATGAGATTTGTACCTTGAGATTTGACAAGGGACTTTTTTCCTTCAATTGGAGATGGCCTTTCTTTCTGGTAAGAAAATGCTTTGTTTTGTCAGTGCTTGCATTTTAATCTGGCTTTCAAGTATTCAGCACTTGTATTTGACTGGCCTTTGTGCATTTGGCTTTAAAGTTGAATTACAATGTGCTCTCAAATTCAAAAGCATGCCAAAATAACCTCTCACTGGGGACTCTAGCCAGTTATATGTTTAAGCATTATGGTCCATTGTCATGTTTTCTTATCTCAATAAAAGATGGCCTGAAATTAACACAGCCTTTCTGGGATTCTTTTGACTTCTCTAAAAGTTTATCTCAAAAATAAATCAGAAAACTGCAACCCTAAAACTAAGCAATCAAAATACAATATATATACAAAGCAAGACTCCGTCTCTAAAATAGATAATAAAAATAAAATAAAGTAAAATTTGTTGAACCCCAAAACAGTATCTCTAAATTAATGGGACAAACAAAAAATTAAAAAAGAAAAAAAGGCTTTAGAAGCCCAAAATCTTTCTGTATCTCACATGCCATCTACGGTCTCTCCTCTCAAACCTTTCCAGACTTCCCTCCTTTTTTGATACATCTTTCCCCACTAACACTCCTATTTCAGCTTCCTAATCTCAATCTATAAATACTTGCCCCTTTAAGATCAGACCCTCTAACAATCCTGATGTTCTCTAGATTTCTTATGTCTCTTAAGCTAAAGCTGAATTCCATACTATAGCTAAAAAGAATTCTCTAAAGTTATTGAAGACCCACATTATTTTGCTGATGAATTTAACATTACAGTTCAGGCTTGCCAGACTGGCTTTTCCAATCTTTACCAACTTGTCTGCATACTTGTGAAAGAGAACTAGATCCAACATTAGATGGCAAAAGCAGATTGGACCCATCCACAATGGGCTTTAGCAAAATCTACCCTCATTTCCCCAGAATCTTATCTTCAATATTGGAAATAGCCTCCACAACTTACAAGAAATTTACATATGGCTATCCTCAAGGAATTTCCTAAACCCATAGACAAGAAAAAAATTTAAACTTGCACCCAAGAGCCAAATAAATCAGTTCACAACCATTACAGCAGGCTCCAAGTTATATTTAGAGAAAATCCTTGCCTTCCCATAGATATTGACTCCACTAGAATCACCTTTAATTCTATGTTAATTAATGGTCTCTCTCAAAAACTTTCCCAAAGAGTTAAAAGAGCCCACCTAAAATGGGAGACCACACCAACTGCTTGTCCTCTTAATTTGGCAAAACAATTGGCTCACATTCTATATAATACTGTTTTTTTTAAATGTCACTAAAATTCTAAATCTCTAACAACAGCAACAACAGATAAATGTTCACAGAAAAAAAGGAAAAAACAAACAATTGGGACCCTAATTGCACAACTCTGATCCATGAGGGCTGTCTCCTGGAAATTGTTACTATGGTAAAAAGCCAGGCTACTGGAAGAAAGACTCTTGTAACTTTAAGGGAATTAGTCTTCACATAACTCCTCAGTTTATCCCTTCCAATAAAGGAGCTCTGAATACTTACAATTTTTTTTTTTGCAATCTTCCCCTTTAAACACCTTAAAGAGACTACTTTAATTGGCAATGAGACTCTAACTGTTCTCATAGACATGGAAGAAACCTTATTAAGACTCAATCCTACCAACCTCAATCAGCCCCTGCCTCAGATTAATAAACATATTCAAATGGAGGGAGTGTCTAATAAATCATTGACATTCTTTCTGTTCCAGTCTATTACTTCTTATCTTAGACCCATACAGGACACACATCTTCTTTCACTGGTGGAGTCTGCTCCAGCTCCTTTTCTGGGATAAGTGTTATGCTGTTTTATGTCCCAAAGACATATCTGCTGATTTTCCAAAATTTCTTATTGGAAGAAAACCTGTCTTTTTATGGGCCACACTGTGAGTAGATGTCAGTAGGATTTACAGTTCATCCGCACTCAAAATCCAAATTGACCCCACCAAGCCCTTGCCTAATAGTAAATAATATGCCTTGGTCCAATCTGCCTTACAAGGATTGAACCTTGTCTATTAAAAAATACAAAACTTAAGGCTTAATAATTCCTCGTACAAATCCCTGTGATACTCTCATTCTCTCAGAAAGAAAGCTGAACGAAGATGGAAATTTGTTCAGTGTCTCCATGACATAAATAATATTGTTATACCTCATCATTCCCTAGTTTCAAATGCACATAATTTGCTGACCTCAGAACCAACTGTAAGTTTTTCACTACAACTGACCTCTGTCATGCTTTCCTTAGCATCCATTTTGATTAAGATAGTCAATATTTATCTTCACCAAGGAAAAACGGCAATATATCTGGACTGTTATGCCTCAAAGCTATGCTGAAAACCTTTCCTACTTCTCCCAAATTCTAAAAGTTGATTTAGATGATGTGACTTTTTCCCAACATTCATTCGCACTGTAATATGTAGATGATTTACTTTGTTTTCCTTGATAGGCAGCATACAAGGAAGATAGTATCCATTTATTAAAACTTCTGACCACCAAGCATCATAAGATTTCTTAAAAAAACAAACAAACAAAAAAACCAAAAACTGCTACTAGTTAAGACATAAGTTACATATATGGGTCATTTGATTTCTAAAGCAAGACTGCAAGTGAATCCAAATGAATACAAGTCCTACAATTCCCTAAGCCTGAAACTAAATGACAACTTTAAGAGTTTCTTAAACTTGCTAGAACAGATGTCACCATTACTAGATAAGAAACCTCTTTGATGCTCCACCCCTACATGCCCTACTTAAAGCCTCTAAATCTGATCCCATTATATGGAGAAAATTTAAAGACATGACATTTATTAAATTAAAATAAGTTATTTTAAATCTTTCTACCCTGAGTGACCCCAATTATCAACTTCCTCTATTCCTTTTTGTTTACAAACAAAAAGGAAATGCTTTGGGCATCCTAACCCCAAAACGTAGGGATCAGCACTGCCCCATTAGATATCATAGGCAGCAACTAGATCCAATAGCTTGAAGATTATTCCCTTATTTGAAAACTATTCTAACTACAACCCTATTCGTTAAATTCACTAAAAAAAAAAAAAAAAAAAAAAAAAAATTGTCGTGAGATCTCCCTTAACCATTTTTGTTCCCCATGCTGTTAAAGCTCTTCTAAATTCACATTGTACTCATCATCTCTCAGGTGTTGTCTTACCTCTCAAAAGCTCCTTTTACCATCTTCTCATATAACTCTTTCTTGATGTAATAATCTCAGCCGTGCTACTCTCTCACCCATTCTTTCTGATGAGATGCTCATAATTTGTTGATGTTGATTGATTACCTTTTAACTCCCCAAAAAGATTTAGAAAACCTCCTCTAGTAAACACTGAACTATTGTGGTTTATTGAGGGATGCTCTTTAAAAGATGACAATGGCAATTACTGTGCAGGCTATGCAGTTATTACCACTTTCTTTGAAGTTGTTAAAGCAGCCTCCTTATCTATGACTACTTCCATCCCACAGGCTGAACTTACTGCTCTTACTCAGGCTTGCCTCCTTACTAAGGGAAAATTTGCTTATATATATATATATATATATATATATATATATATATATATAGATAACAGGTATGACTTTAAAGTTGCTCACTATTTTGAAACGTTATAGAAACAATGGGGACTTCTTTCTTCCACTGGTGATCAAATTAAAAACAGATCCTATATTTAAGGGTTACTAGATGCCACCCAGGGACCAGCTGCCTTGGATATTATCAAAATTCCCAGATATTCAAGGTTAGACTCTGTAGAAGCTAAACAAAACAACCTTTCTGATAATGTTTCAAAAAATGCGTTATTAGAGGTCCATTTAATCAAACCTCTGTTAGAGCCCCACTAAAAGAGCCTTCAAAAGGTGATCTAAAAATAATTACTAAAGATACACAAAACTGGATACCAGAACCTAAAAAAAAATTGTTTTAAGTCATGACTACTGGTTCAATGATTAAAACAAACAAGCAAACAAAGCAAATGCCTGTGATTTAGACCTGATAACAAACGATATCTCTCAAATCAATGAAATATTCATTGCTAACTAAAGTTGAATCATTGGGCAACTTAATACATTAATTTCTTGTAGAAAACAATACTGGTTAGATAGCATTTTTTTAAAAAAGATGCCAAAAACAAACAAACAAACAAACAAAAACCTCTTGGGTTTGTGCCACCTGCCCTAAATTTAATGCAAGGAAACCTATGCATACTAATCCTACAGATTTTCATTTACCTAATAGACCTTTCAAGGTTTGGCAAACAGAATTTATGCAACTACCCACTTCTCATGGGCATATGTAAGTTCTATTAATGGTTTCCATGTTCTCTCGTTGGTTAGAGGCTTTTCCCTGTAGACAAAATACTGTTTCAGTTATGGGCAAAATTCTTTTCAAAAAAGTTATTCCCACATGGAGAACTCCTCTTAAACTGTATAATAATTGAGAAACCCATTTTACTGGCCATGAAATAAAAACAAATATGCTCAATTTGGCCAATTTAACGGCATTTCCATTGTGCCTACCACCGCGATCTTCTGGTCTAGTAGAATGAACAAACAGAACTGTAACAACCCAGTTGGCAAAATGTATAGAAACTCTACAATTGCCTTCGCCTAAAGTTCTTCTTTTTGTATTATTAAATCTAAGAGCCACTCCCTTTGAAGCTCATAAGCTTTTGTATTTTGAAATAGTCATAGGCCATCCTATGTCCTTGGCTCCCTATGCTTTTGAGCCTCGGTTGATAAAAAGAGATATTCTTTGGTATCATAAAGACATTATTTAAGCAATAGATTAAATCATACAGTGGTAGAACAATCTCTCCACAGCACACTTACAAAAGACAAAGGCTTAAAACATCATGGTCTGCAGCCTGGTGACTTTGTCCACTAGAAAAGATATGTACATAAGAATTTTCCCCAGCTTTGCTAGAATGGTCTATATTAAGTCCTCACCAATCTCTGTGCTGTGAAACTAGAGCATGGACTCCTAGATCCACATCTCTTATTTTAAAAAAGCTCTTACTCCTGATTTGACTGGCATCCTAACAGACGATTTAAAACTAAAACTCACCCTGAAATAAAACAGATGGCGTCTGTAGTAGACTGCTATCCCAAGATGCTCAGACTAGGCCACTATATACTTTTCTTTCTATTTTTTATCTCTTCCTCTATGCTTACATTTTTCCATTAAGATAATGCCTAGTCCATTGCCAAAAGGTGAAGGATATATAACTAATTGTTAGATTTGTCACCAAAACCCCTGATCTATTTATAATTGAACCTTTAGTCTATTCCCTAAAAAATTTTACTCATGTTCCTAATGTAACTATTTGCTCAAACTGTACATCTAGTCCTCTTTAGAAAATCAAACATTTAGACCCACATGTTCAGAGTCCCTGTTTTATCCCAGCCGTGTCTGTGGGCTTCAAAAAAGACTTTTAAATTACTTTTAAAAATTGAAAAAAACCCAAAACTTGACAAACTATAAAAATATTTATAATAGTAATCCTTTAATTGTTGATGTTCTCCAATAATGAAATAACTGAATAACAGAACATTAGATAAATACTGCTGTCACATCTCTACAATAACTATTTTAGTATACAAAGTACCCACATGAGATTACTTAATGTGCCCCACCAAAATATGTTTTTATTTGTGGGGACTTTTAAAATCAATCATATATACAGACATGATGCCTTAATAAATAAAAAATAAAAGGCCAATATGGTTAAGATATTTCTAGATTTGATTTAAGTTAATAAAATCTAAACATTGGTTGACACCTGTTAACTGCACCATCATATTAAAAATGATATCATTTCAAGAGGCATAAAGCCAACCAGATGGGCCTTAGTTGTCAGTGCTTTTGTCCGTTAGAGTTTGTATTAGTTTGTTCTCCCATTCCTATAAAGAATTACCTGAGAATGGGTTATTTATCAAGAAAAAGGGTTTAATTGGCTCACAGTTCCATAGGCTATACAGAAAGCATGATGCTGGTATCTGCACAGCTCCTGGGGAGGCCCCAGGAAACTTGCAATCATGGCAGAAGGCAAAGGGAAAGTTGCACTTCACATGGCTGGAGAAAGAGCAAGAGGAGAGGGGAGGTGCTACACACTTTTAAATAACCAGATCTCACAATAACTCACTCACTGACTAGCACAAGAATGACACCATAAGCAACTGCCCCTATGATCCAATCACTTTCCACCAGGTCCACCACCAACCATGGGAAGTGCATTTGAACATGAGATTTGGTGGGGACACAGATCCAAACAATATCAGAGTTGGTCACTTAAAAACAATGGTTACAAACCTGTTCTTAACGATTAGATCTATAGCTGACCCAGCAGTTAAGGACAATAAAGTTTAATAAACTTCCTTAGATTATCTTACTAAAGTAGTATTAGATTAAAAAAAAATTGCTGTAACTGACTAGCTGAACAAGGTGGTGTTTGTCCAATAGCTAACACTACTTGTGAGACATAAATAAATTCCTCAGGGAAAGTAGAAACTCAATTATATAAGAGAAAAAATAAGCCACCTGGCTTCAACAAGTCTCACCAGATATGTCTAGACTTTCTGATCTGTTTAGTCAGTTACCTTCAACGCTAGGTTCATGGTTGTGAACTATTATTCAAGTAAGATTTATTATATTGTTGCTGATTATTTTTATATCATGATTTTTAAGCTTAGTTCTTATTGCTTGTGTAATTTTTGTAAAACCAACACTTCCAATCAGACAATATTAGCTCAACATTTTGAGATGACTACTGAAGCCTATAAAATGAATAAAATAGAGCCCAATGCTGGACTCCATGTAGACCTGCTCTAAAGAAATTTTTCCTTAGAGCAGGGTGCTGGGACAGAACTATCCCAGCACCAAGGGACAATTAAACCCAGCTACAAAATCATTGATCAGTGATGCTTTTGGATAAAGATATTGATCAAAAGGGGGAAATGTGAAAGTTAGTCATCTAAATTGTGTCATTCTTATCATACCCAATTAAATCAGAGTCATGAGACCGGGGGAAAAATCACTTGGAGTACATGACATTGCTCTAGAAGTGTAATTCTCTGCAAGCAAAGCAGCTAAAACTGCCTTTTATAACCTGAAACCAGTTTTATCTATAGCTGCTAAGATAACTTGCAACCCTAAGACTAATTTTGCCCACCACAGTCACCCACCACTTGGAGGTCCCCAGCTCCCCAGAGCTTTGCTAGTACCAATAAACAGTCTCTCAGGACCCCACATAACATTCCTTTTCTTCATAAAAACCCCAAACCTTCTCTTTGTTCTTCACGTAGTCTGAATATATGCCTCAACTGTTTTCTTCCCAAATACAATGTTAAATGTAAAGATTTATTTGCTTCATGTTTATTTTGAATTTGACAAGTGTTTGCTTTGAGGAGAATGTTTGGTGAAGTCAGAGAACTTCTGACTTTTTCCTTCTAATCTTGGATTTGTTTTCTAACTCTGCTGTAATAAATTACCACAAACTTAGTGGCTTAAAACAACACCCCTTTTATGAATTCATAGTTCTGTAGGTGAGAAGTCTGAGTATTGTGTGACTGGATACTCTGCCCTGGGTCCAGTGGACTAAACTCAAAGTTTTGATGAGGCCTGTGGATCTCCCCTGAACTTGAGATCCTCTTTCAAGCTCACTGTGTGTTGGCAGAATTTATTTCCTTTCATTTGTGGGACTGAGATCCTTGTTATCTGTCAGCTGGAGTCTGATTTCAATTTCTATAGGCCACTCACATTCTTCCTCACATACTTCTTCTATCTTCAAGCCAGTGCATTGATTCTTCCTTGTATTTTGAATCTTTACAACTGCTTCTTCCATCAGAGAAAATGCTTTCCTTTTCAAAGGTCCATCACCATAGTTTCTCTTTTGCCATATAAGGCAATACAGCCATGAAAGTAACACCATAGATCATGGTCGCCAAAATTCTGTCTTCCAGAAATTCTTCTAGTATTGTTTTTTTTTTATTGTTTACTTTAATAATAAGACTTAATTGCAAAAAAGAGTCAAAGGAAATGTAATTAAGCAGAGCCAAAGAATTCATCTTTCAAAAGCTTGCAAGGAGAGTCAGTTACCATGGGATCTACTCAAATGCCACAGAGAGAATGACTTTACTCTGGAGCAATAACTACCCTGACGTTTCTCAGATTATTTGCTTAATTTCTTTGAATAAGAATCCTCTTTTCTTGACTTGGTTTCAATATCTGGCAATTTGATGAGGGGTTTGAAGGAAGGGCTAGCTTTTTGTTTATCAATACATAAAGTCAAAACATTTTAAATGATAAAATTAACAATGAAGTGATAGTAAGTGTAAAAGAGTAAACATAGAGGGTTCTGGTCATAAGTAGGAATTATGAAGTGTTAGGATTTTCATAGGAGAAGCTCACAGAAATTATAAGATTAGGGTGTGTCTAGGACTATGAAGTGAAGTTGGAGGTGTAGCTTGCTGGAGATGATAAAGTCAAAAATGAGTCATTGAATTGAACACAAATTAAGAAAGAATACACGGTAGAAAGAAAGATCTGAACCTAGCAGTTCCATAGAAGCCAAGGAAAGCAGGAGTCTCATAAAGGAGGGATGTGCAGAAGAGGATTTGTGGAAGAGGAAGATAATAAGTATTATTAAGTGATTTTATTCACTATCTCTCAATCTTATTAGATAGGCAAAATATCAAGGTTCTTTTTATAATTTTGCAAATGATAAAGGGATGCTTTGAGTCTTTAAATAAATTCACTAAGATTACACATTTTTAAGTGACAGATCTGGGCTGCACAAAACCTGATCGATTACAAATCCAGTAGAAAATTAAGGCTAATTTTATTTAAAAGCTCTTTCATCACAGATAAGAACAGAGGCAGATGAATAAAAGCTGAGAATCCTTTCTAGAAACACACACAAACAAAACAAATAAACTATTCTAAAAGAGTGAGACGCACACTGTACATGGGCTTTATCTTCTAATTGAAAGCTACCTCAATTCATGCTTCTCTAATGAGGTGCAATATAGTCATGCCTGAAATAACTTCGGGTAATGAGACAACTTCCATTAATCTACTTATGAAAGAGTCTGTTCATTAATTAGGCTGGACAGCACAAAAGCAAAAACAATGACACTCCTGTTCCAGAGTGTCAGCCAGAATCTAATTAGAAATTAGTGGCTGAAAAGACTCAAATATTTCCACTTACATTGATACTAGCCTAAAGTACTCAGCCATGATTATAAATCATTTCACGTCTGAGACAGCTTTGCATGTTGGGCAATACATGGCAGATTTCACATCAGAGTCAGGGCCAAATCTCAGACTCCTTTTAAGCTTCCCTAAGATAAGAGAGTTACTAGGAGAGAGAACAACTTAAAAACCATCACTTCTTTTCTCTCTCTCTGTTCTTTTCTCTCCTCCAACCTCTCTCTCTCTTTCTCTCTCTCTCTCTCTCACACACACACACACACACACACACACACACTCCTAGAGCTGCTTCCAAAATCACATACACATGATCCTAGAGCTGCTTCCAAAATTACATGTAGGTAATAACATGGTTGCTTATATTGCTACTTAAGTAGCTTTTTATTCCTTTCAAATGCTAGCTTGACAAAACAGTCTCAATTCCTTCCTCTGCCACAAAAATAAATCTACTCAAAATACTTGCACCTGTCATCCCAGCGCTTTCGGAGGCCAAGGGAGGTGGATCACTTGAGCCCAGGAGTTTAAGATCAGCCTGGGTAATGTACTGAAACCTTGTCTCTAGAAAAAAATTAAAAAGTTAGCCTGGCATGGTGGCTCATGTCTATAGTCCAAGCTACACAGGATGCTGGGGTGGGAGGATCACTTGAGGCCACCTGAAGCCAGCAAGTGGAGGTTGCAGTGAGCTGAGAACATGCCACTGCATTCCATCTTGGGTGACAGAGTGACACTCCATCTCAAAAATAAATAAATAAATGAATAAATTAATAACATTTGGAAAGGAGATTCTGAAAAAAAATAGCAGTGTATGAAGCACCAGGAATTTATCTCCCTACTCAGACAACAATTGCAACAATTACATTGGCAAATATGTAGCAAGAATTACCTTTACTCCAGTTGCCAACAAGTTTCTCATCTGCATCTGAGACCATCTCAGCCTGGATTTCATTGTCTGTGTCATTATCAGCATTTTGGTCAAAGCCATTAAACAAGTCTCTAGGAAGTTTCAAACTTTCCCACATTTTCCTGTCTTCTTCTGAGTCCTCAAAACTGTTCCAACCTCAGCCAGTTACCCAGTTCCAAAGTGGCTTCCACATTTTCGGGTATCTTTACAGTAGCACCCCACACTATTGGTGCCAGTTTACTGTATTAGTCTGTTTTCATGCTGCTGATAAAGACAAACTGGAAACCGGATAACTTATTTTCCAAAAAAGAGGTTTAATGGACTCACAGTTTCACATGGCTGGGGAGGCCTCACAATCATGGCAGAAGGTGAATGGCGCATCTTTCGTGGTGTCAGACAAGAGAGAAAACTTGTACAGAGAAGCCCCCTTTTATAAAACCATCAGATCTCATCAGACTTATTCACTACCATGATCTCCCATGAGAACAGCATGGGAAGGACTCTCCCCATGATTCAATTACCTCTCACTGGGTCCCTCCTCCCACAATACATGGGAATTGTAGAAGCTAAAATTCCTGATGCTATTTGGCTGGGGACACAGCCAAACCATATCTTGCCTTATGATAAATGCTAAAGGGAGTCCTTCAAATTGAAGTGAAAGGACTTTAGAAACTAACTTAAACCTGGATGACAAAATAAAGTTCTCAGTGAATGAGAACATATGCAAAATCATAAAAGCTAGTATTATTTTTAGAAACCAAAAGTCTGTAACTTTACTTTCTGTTTTCTACATAATTTAAGAGATGAATGCAAATTTAAAAAATAGTTTATGTTTTTTGGACACAATACATAAAGATTTAATTTTTTGACATCAACATCTGAAAAAGAAAATCCCTGAACCAGACAGCTTCACTGGTGAATTCTACAAAACATTTTAAAGAACTAATAACAGTCTAAAAACCCTTTCAAAAAAATTGAAGAAGAGGGAATTCTTCCTAATTCATTCTATAAGGCCAGCATTATCTTGATACAAAAGCCAGAAAGTACAATCAAACTGGACAAATATCCCTTATAAATATCCCTTATAAAAAGTTTTTAAAAAAATACTATCAAACTGAATTTAGTAAGATATTAAGAAGATTAAAAACCATGGCCAAGTTTTATTTATTTCTGGAATGCAAAGATGGTTCAACATACAAAAGGCAATCAGTGTACTATATCACATTAATGAAATAAAGGAGAAAACAGCACTGATCACATCAATTAAATTTTAAAAAGCGCTTGATAAAATTCAACACCAACTCATGAAAAGAACCCTCAGTTAACTAGAAATATACAGAAACTGCCTCAACATAATAAAATCCAGAAATAAAAAAGCCACAATGAATATTATATTCAATGCTGAAAGACTGAAATCTTCCTCTCTAATGTAAAGAACAAAACAAGTAAGTCCATGTTTAGCAATTCTACTCAACATAATAGTAGAATTTCTAAATTTTTTAAACAAGAAAAAGAAATAAAATACATTCTAATTATAAAAGAATTAAAATTAAAGAATTTAAAAATTTTTTAAACAAGATAAAGAAATAAAATACATTCTAATTATAAAAGAATTAAAATTTAAGAATTTCTAAATTTTTTAAACCAGAAAAAGAAATAAAATTTCTTTTTTAAACAAGAAAAAGAAACAAAATACATTCTACTTACAAAAGAATTAAAATTAAAACATTTCTAAATTTTTTAAACAAGAAAAAGAAATAAAATACATTCTAATTATAAAAGAAGCAAAATTATCTTTGCTCACTGATATTATCTTATCTGTATTAGGGTTGTGCAAAAGTAATCACAGTTTATGCCATTTAAAAATGGCACCAAACTAATAGAACACTCTAAAGATTCCACAGAAAGAAAATAGTTAGAACTAATAATCACATTCTGCAGAGTAGCATGATACAAGGTCAATACAAAATAAAAGTAAGTTGCGTGTTCACACACTAACAATGAGCAATGAAAAAGGAAATTAGGAAAATAATTCTATTTACAATAACATCAAAAACAATATAATACTCAGAAATTAACCAAGGAGGTAAAAACTATATTTTTAAAAACTACAATACATTTTGAGAGAAACTAAAGAAGATACAAATAAAAGGAAAGACATAACATGTTTATGGAATGGACAACTTAACGTTTTTAAAATGGCAATAGTACCCAAAGGAGTCTATGGATTCAATACATTACCTATCAAAATTACAATTATGTTTCTTTGAAGAAATAGAAAAAATTGTTCTAAAATACATATATAAACAAGGAATGCCAAAACAGCCAAAAAATCTAGAAAAGCAATATGCTGGAGAACTCATACTTTCTGATTTTAAAGCTTCCTATAAAACTACAGTAATCAAAACAGAGATGTAATAGCATAAAGGCAGGCATATAGACCAATGAAAAATAATAAAGTGCAGAAATATACTCTAACATGGGAATGAAGACCATTTGATAAAGAGCAAACAGTATTTTCAACATATGCAGGAAAAATAGGATATTCACATGAAAGAAGAATGAAGTTGCCCCTTGCCTAATACCATTTTTAAAAATTAAATCAAAGTAGATTCAAGACATAAATATAAGACCTGAAATTGTAAAACTCCTGGAAGAAAACATAAGAGGAATCCTTCATGATATTAATCTAGGGAATGATATCTTGGATATGATGCCTAAAACACAGGCAGCAAAAGCAAAACTAGACAGGTACAAATACATCAAACTAAGAAGCAAAGCTCTACATAGCAAAAGAAACAATTAACAGAGTAAAAATAAAATCTACAAAGAAGGAGAAAATAATTTCAATTCATACATCTGAAAAGAGGCTAACATCCAAATTGAATAAGAGTCTCCTATAACTCAACAACAATAAATAAAAAGCCAAACAACATAAAAACTGATTTGAAAATGGGCAAAAATCTTGAATAGACATTTCTCCAAAAGAGGCATGGAAATGCCCAATAAGAATATGGAAAGATACTCAATATCACTAATCAGAGAAAGGCAAATCAAAATCACAATGAACTTCACCTCACACTTCATAAGATGGCTATGATAACAACATAAAAAGGTAACCAGTGTTGACTTGAATATAGAGAAATTGAAACACCTGTACATTGTTGGTGAGGATGTAATATAGTATAGCTGCTATGGAAAACAGTATGAAGACTCCTGAAAAATAACAAATATGATCTGGAAATCTCACTTTTTGGTATTTAGCCAAAATAATTGAAATCTGGATCTCAAGGAGGTATCTGCACTCCCATGTTCACTGTGTTGCTGTTTACAATAGACAATGTATAGAAACAATTTACATGTCCATTGACAGAAATGTTATCAGCCTTAAAAAGGAAAGAAATCCTGCCACATGCAATAACGTGGATGAATCTTGAAGACATTACGCTAAGTAAAATAAGCCAGTTGCAGAAGGTCAAATATTGTACAATTCCACATATATGAGGCACTTAAAGTAGTCAGTATCATAGAAACACAAAGCAGAATGGCAGTTTCCAGGGACTAAGAGGAGAGGGAACGGTAGGTTACCGTTTAATGGGTATGGAGTTACAGTTTCATAAGATGAAAAACATTCTGAAGTTGGATGCTGGTGATGGTTTCACAATTTGATTACTTAATAACACTGAACTGTGTACCTAAAAATGGTATCATATGTCTACTCATGTCTTTTTGTCCATTTCTTAATTGGTCATTTGTTTCTCTGCTATTGAGTTGTATGAGTTCTTTCATGAATTTTAAATATTAACTCCTTATCAGATAGATGGATTATAATTTGTTTTCCCAATCCATAGGTTGCTGTTTCATTTTATTGATTGTATTCTTGCTGTACAGAATCCTTTCATTTTAATGGAGACCATTTATTTATTTTTGCTTTTGTAGCCTCACCTTTGGTATAATGTTAAAAATATCATTGCCAAGGTATCGAGGGGATTTTCACCTTTATTCTCTTCTAGGAGAATTGTGGTTTCAGGTCTTACATTTAGATATTTTATCCAATTTAGGTTAATTTTTGTGTATGTTTACATAATTTCATTTTTTTGCTTGTGGAATTATAGTTTTCCAAGCACCATTTTTCAAAGAGTCTATCTTTTCCTCATTGTGTCTTCTTGGTACTCTTGACAAAAATTAGTTCATCTTACATTTTTGGATTTATTTCTGAGGTTTCTATTCTGTTGCACTGGTCTGTGTGTCTGTTTTTATGCCAGTGTCATATTGTTTTAATTACTACAGCTTTATAAAGTAATTTTAAATCAGGAAGTGTGATGCTTTCAACTTTTTTTTTCTTTCTCATAATTGCTTTGTTTCTTTGGGGTCTTTTGTAGTTCCATACAAATTTTAAGATTTTTTTCTATTGCTGTGAAGGAAGGATGCCATTGAGATTTTGATATGAATTGCTTGAATCTGCATTTTGCTTTGAGTTGTATAAGTATTTTAATAATATTAATTCTTTTGATCCACAAGAATAGAATATCTTAATTAATTTGTGCCTTCTGTGATTTTTTTAATCAATGTTTTATATTTTTCAAAGTTACAGATCTTTTATCTCTTTGGTTAAAAGCCACAAAAATTGGGTAACTCTGTGAAATGACAGATATGTTAATTTGCTTCACATACATTGTCACATAGCAACAATTTTACTATCTATTTGTATTCCATAACATTGCAATCAGGATACAGGAGCAGGTTGCGGGAGTGTCCCAAAGACGCTCACTGTTCTCTGATCGAATGTGTTTTTTCCATATCCTTGGACTCTCACTCACCCAAGAATGGGGAGTAGACCCAGGTAGCATGGTGATATTTTTCAAGTAAGTATCAGACCCAAAGAGCTTTGCAGAAAAGCGATTTATTAGGCAGAGAGAGAGAAAGAAAGAGAGAGAGAGCGAGAAAGAGAGAGAGAGAGAGCTCCCACACTGTCATGGGTGGGGATCCAGAGATGGAGTCCATATAGGTAAGGGGGTAGCAGGGATTTTAACCCTAGAGTTACTCCTGCTGCATTCAAGTTCTCATCCAGTGAGAGGAACTTCTCCAGACTTCCTCTGGAGTGACTGATTTTTGACTCTGATGCTGGATTGGCTGCCTGGCTGACGATAGAGCCCCTCCTTCCAAGGCTTTTATTTTTCCTAAACAAAGGAAGCTCACCTGGGCAGTTTACTTAGCCCGGTCAGCAAAAGTTAGACAAAGAACTCTAGTTTCCGGATCGGGACGTTAATGAAGGCAGGTTGGGCATGTCACTGGGAAATTTCTGCCTTTGAAACCACGCCCCTTGTGGACTTGGAAAGAGAAGTTAACACAGTCCCTCAGTCCCCACTCAGAACAGGAAAGTTCAATTGCTGTTGGGATGCGGGTGGTGATTGCCTTTTAGCTACTTTCTGCTGAATTGGGGCATAGAAGGAGCCCTGCAGTTGAGGTTTCCTCCAGAAGGGAGTTTTTCAGGTGTGCAGGTTGATTCAGTGGTCGACAATAGAGTTCATGAGCCAAGGACATCTGGGGTTCCAGTTGTAGGATTATTTGAGGACTTATGGTTTTAATTCTAGAAGAAATGAATGTGACAAGAAGGTTAAAGATGAAAAGCCCAGTGGCCAACAATAATAGAATGGTTATAAACAGGCCTAGGAGAGGATAGAGCCAGGACAGCCAGCTGTTAAACAAGCTCCATGATTCTGCATCTTGAAGGTTTTTAGCCCTGTTTGATTGATCCCTGAGTTTTTTAACTTTAAGACAACACTTAATTGGTTTACAAAGTAGCAGCATTAGCATTTCTTCCTAGAAAGAGACAGGCTCCCCCTCTCTCAGCTGTTAGCAGATTTAGGGCCCTTTTACTTTGAAGAACTATGGCAGCTAAAGAGTTAAGCCGTTTCTGTAGAGTAAGCTGCCTCTGCAGAGAGAATTAGCAACCTTTTTATGTTATTATTTAACTCCTGAGATAGCTTATATTAAAACTGAGTAGAGGTAGTAACTTTTCTAATGCCAGTACCAAGTTTTCCTATTATTTCAGCTCCCCCCACCCCCCACCCACCTCACTATGAAAGGAATAATTGGAGTTTGAGAGTCCGGTTACAAGTAGCAAAGTTAAGAGTGGTAGTCCTGTTAATGCCAGGATGTAAGTTAGACTTGCAAGTAGTTACTTTCCTGGGGATGTTGTCGGAAGAGCAAACGTATATCCTCTAATGGCTCGCAGGTGTACAAAGGGTCATCTCCTGGAACTTGAGGCTGCAGAGTGGAGGGCCTATGATTTTCTTCAGGGGTGTTCAAGGCATTAATTGAGTGTGATGAATCCATGAGTTAATTCCCACCACCTTAACTGCTGTGGGGTAGACAGAATAACTGAAAATGGTCCTTCCCAAGATGGGCCTAGAAAGAGGGCATCTGAGGGGAGAGACTTAACAAGCACCGAGTCTCTAGGGCAGAATAACTCTTTCCCTTTTTTCTTAGGGTGTCCTTCAGGTAAGGTTCTAAGAGCCTGTTTGTACTTAGCCAAGGAGGTTATATTTTTTATTAGAGCTGCTTTTTTTTTTTTTTTTGTCTAATACAAGATTATTAGTAAGAAAGGGACATCCATAAAGCATCTCATAGGGACTGAGTCCTATTTTCTGAGAAGAGTTTTGAGCCCTTAAGCGTGCTATTGGTAATAGAGAAGGTCATGAGAGGTGGGTTTCCTGTGCCAGTTTCTTTAGGTTTATTTTAAGAATTTCATTTATCTTTTCTACTTTCCCTGAGGACTGAGGCCTCCAAGCACAGTGGAGATGATACTGTATTCCAAATGCCCTGGAAATTCCTTGGGTTACGGCAGCTTTGAAGGCACGGCTGTCATTGCTTTGAAGACAGGGAGGGAGTCTGAATCTAGGGATTATTTCATTAATCAGGACTTTTATTACCTCTTGGGCTTTTTCTGTTCTGCAGGAGAAGGCCTCAACCCAGTTTGTATAGGTGTCTACACATACTTGCAGATATTGATATCCCCGAGATTTAGGCATATGACTAAAGTCCATTTGCCAGTCCTCACCTGGGTAATGACCGACTTGCTGTTCCCCAGGAGGAGCTTTGTGATGTGCCAAAGGATTGTTTTTCTGGCATACTTCACATCATTTGACTATTTGTTGGACAGCTTGAAGAGACCTTTCTCTGTAAATATAAATTTTGGCCATTCATTGTTGATTCTCTATACCCATATGGAAGGTTTGATGCAGGGTGTTAAGTACTTTCCACCAGCTGGCAGCAGGTAGGAGTACTTTTCCTTCCTTAGTAGCTAGCCGTCCTGAAGAGAGAAGATTATGTCCCTGGGAGATTGCCCATTTTACCTCTTCCAGTGAGTATTGAGGTTTAGTTCCCTGGAGAGGATTTTCCCATATTAAAAATTCTTCTATAAATTCTTGTCTAGCTGTGCTTTTTGCTTCTAGGTCAGCTTGGCAGCAGAGAGGCGTTTCCTCCCTGCCTCCCTGTCATCTTTTTTCTGGTGACCCTGGCTACCTTTATGGGTTCTTGGACAGCTTGTAATAAATTTAAATTTTCCTTATGATATTTAATGGGAGTTCCTGCCGAGGTTAGGAACTCTCTTTCCTTCCATATGGCAGCATGTGCATGAAAAACCAGGTAAGCATATTTGGAATCTGTGTAGACATTTATTGTCTTATCTTTTTTAAATTTTAGAACTTGAGTGAGGGCTACCAGTTTTGCCAGCTGGGCACCAGTTCAAGGAGGAAGGGAATTACTTTTGAGCCCTGGTTGATTACTGACTATTGCATATTCTGCTTTTTGAACTCCATTTTTCATAAAGGAACTTCCGTTAGTGTATAGGTTAAGGTTGGGATTGGCTAGAGAAAATTTTAAGAGATTTTCAGCTGCACAGTTCTGAGCTATGAACTGCTGAAAGACAGTCATGCTCTGTGTCTGCTTCTTCCTCAGGAAGAAAAGTAGCTGGGTTGAGGGCTGCACATGTGCGCAGCTGAGGTACAGGCCCTTTCAGCATTAAGGCCTGATATTTGAGTAAACGATTGTCAGACAGCCATAAGCCTCCTTTAGAGGCCAGAATTCCAGCTACATCATGTGACGTCCGTACAGTTAGATCTTTCCCTTGTAGTATTTTAACGGCTTCTGAGACCAGAATAGCCACCACAGCTATGCTTCGAAAGCAGTGTGGCCAGCCTTTTGCTACTGCATTAATTTTCTTACTTAGGTATGCCACCAGTTGTGGCATGGTCCCTGGAGTCTGGGTGAGAACCCTCAGTGCCACTCCTGATTTCTCTGCGACATATAGGGAGAAGTTGTTCCCTGTAGGAAAGCTTAGAGTTGGAGCCTGCAGTAGTGCCTGCTTTATAGTCTGAAAGGCTGCCTCAGCTATAGGGTCCCATTGTATTAGATGGGTGTTAGCATTTTGGGTTTTCTTAGAGTGTATAGGGGTTTTGCTATTTCACCATATCTGGGAATTTACAATTGGCAAAAACCAGTTTTTCCCAAGAATCCCTGCAACTGTTTTAAGGTCTTTGGATTGGGGAAGGCCAGTGTGGGTTGGAGATGTTTTTTTATTAAGGGCCCAAGTGCCCTTAGACAAGACAAGCCCTAGGTATTTTACCTCTTGCCTACAAAGTTGGCCTTTTGGTTTGGAAACCTTATATTTACAGGTAGCAAGGAAGTTTAGGAGGTCCTGGGTGGCCTGCTGACACTGGGTTTCAGAGTTCACAGTTAAAAGTAAGTTATTCATATATTGAAAAATCAGGGTACCCGGATGTGAAAAATTACTAAGGTCCTGGGCTAGAGCCTGGCTAAGTAGATGGGGGCTATCTTGAAAGCCCTGGGGTAACACTGTCCAGGTAAGCTGAGAACTCTGGTCTAAATGGTCTTAAAAGGTGAATAGAAACTGGGAATCAGGATGTAATGGAACACAGAAAAAGGCATCCTTAAGGTCCAGGACTGTAAACTGTTGTGCCTTTCCTGATATTTGAGAGAGCAAGATGTAAGGGTTAGGTATAGCTGGTTATAAAGGAATTACAGTTTCATTAACAAACCTGAGATTTTGCACCAGCCTCCATTGTCCATTAGGTTTCTGTACTCCTAAAATGGGAGTATTACAAGGGCTGTTACAGGACTTTAGTAGACCCTGAGCTTTTAAGTTCTTTACAATATCCTGTAGCTCCTTTTGGCTTCCAGTCTTAGGGGATACCGTCTTTGGTAAGGAAAAGAGGTGGAATTGGGCATGCATTTTTTTGCCTCTCCCAATTGTCCGTCCATTGTCCAAACCTTGGGAATAATCCCTTCTTGAAGTAATGGGAAGCAGAGAGGGATTTCTTCCCTGATGAGGTTTATATAGATAATGGCTTCTGTTCTGTCCTGGGACTCCTAGGACAGTTACAGACTTGGAGGACAACTGTTCAGGGCAGGAGAGTAAAACGGAGAAGGCTGCACCAGTGTCAAGGAGGAGATCAACATCCTGGCCATCTATGGTCAGCTTTACCTAGGCTTGTTGAGAGTGATGGCTTGTGCTGGCACTTGCCCCGGGCACTCTCAGTCCTGCTGTGAGGTTATCTGGTTAGCTGCCTCAGGCCCTGGGAACCTTCGTCCCCTGGGACAGTGTGCTTTCCAGTGATCCGATTGGCATAGTGGGCAAGGATGAGGTGGTGGTCCATTTCTTTGGGGACAGTTTCTTATAGTGTCCTGTTAGGCCACAATGATAACAAGCTCTGCCAGACTGGCAGCTAACCCAAGCCTTTCCCTCATTTGAGCCACTTGGGTCTGCTTGCCCGAAGGCCATGACTAGGGCTGCAGCTTTTCTCTGGTCTCTCCTGTTCCTTTCCGCCTGTTACTCCTGGTCTCTATTATAAAACTCCAAGGTTGCTAGGTTCAGTAATGATTCTAGACTCTGTTCTGGCCCCAGGGACAGCTTCTGGAGCTTCCTCAGAATGTCAGCTGCTGATTGCATAATATACTTGTCATTTAGTATTAACTGGCCCTTGATGGAATCTGGTGACAGGGGCATATACTTTTTTAAGGCCTCCGGCAATCACTCAAGGAAGGCTGTTGGGTTTTCTTCCTTTCCCTGAGTTATGGTGGATAATATTGCATAGTTCAAGGGCTTCTTCGTAGTTCACCTTAATCCCTCAAGAATGCAGGCCAAGAGGTGCGTACAACTCCAGTCCCCTTGTTCTGAGTCAGGATCCCAGCAAGGGTTCATGCTAGGGACTGCTGGTCTACCTGTAGGAAACTATCCTTTTCCTCTGGTGTCATTTGGTTACGTATTTGACTAAGGTACCATGTGTCCCCAAATTCTTGAGCCACTGCTAGGGCAGCCTCTCTCTCATTGCTGGTTAGGGTCTGACTAAGCAATAGCATGATATCTTTCCAGTCTAATTCAAAGGACTGACCCAGGGCCTGCAGAACATCTATGTACTTGTCTGGGTTATCTGAAAACTTTCCTAAGTCTGCCTTAATTTGCTTTAAGTTAGAAAGTGAAAAGGGAGTGTGCACCTTGGTATGACCAAATTCTCCTCCTACTTCCTGTAGGGGGCAGAGTCTGGGCATCCTAGTAGCCTGAGATGCCTTGGCCATTTTGGCCTCCCCTGGCTGCTTTGGGTTATAGGAGCTGAGGAGCCCTAGTCAGCACTGGTGGAGGGAGGAGCCACAGGGAGTCCTAGATGTTGGGGTAGTCCTGAGAAGGGGTTAGTAGGGTATGGGGAACAGGCTTTACATAGCTGAGGATTATTCCTTAGATAAAAGAAAAGTTGGACATAGGGGACCTTAAACCATTTACCTTCGCTCTTACAAAACAGGTTTAATTGTAGAATGGTGTTATAATCTATACCTCATTCAGGAGGCCAGGTTTTTCCACTCAGCAGAGGATATTTTGGCTACGCTGTTCTGCAGAGAAAAGTGAGCCACTTTTTCTATAAGAATTGTGTGTTAAATTGGTTTCAGTTCTCCAGGATGAATTTTAAAGGAGACTTTTTCTTGGGAAGAGTAGTGCCCATCTGAAATTGAACACAGGAATGTCCACATCCCTGGTTATTAATTGCAATTGCTAAGTCTGGGGCATCCCCCAGTTATGGTGCTAGCCCTGGTGTGTTACCCGGTTATAAAACCTCATAATTTTCTTTGTGCCCAAGATGCATGACGATCTTTTGGAGCCTCCCATGGCTGGGTTTAATTCTGCTTAACAGTGTCATGGGTACTTACTCTCACTGCCTACATGCCTCCACTGACCACCGTAAAGACATGTGGACTGTTGGGATAGGTGGTTTGTACCAGTGAGTCCCTGTACCAGGCCATTGAGGCTTGGGTGATGGGTACCAATATTCCCTAGCAAGAGTTCCATTAATATAGGCCTGATTATAAAGCTGCCCTGGGAGTATAAACTTCTAGGGAGGGACCTCTGAGCACAACAATCCAAAGAAGGCAGGGTGGCCAGGTGGCCAAGGCTGAAACAATGCCTCCAGGACGTGGGCCTCTTCCCCCACCCTACTTTCCATTATAGGAAAATATCCTAGGGTTGTGGGTCCTATAATTAACTATTTGAGCCTTAGACCCAGTTTTACTATGGTCTTCTAGATGGAGAAGTTCTGCCGTAGGGAGAGTCAATCCACTTTGAAGACTCCTGGCTGGCTCACCACAGATGTAACCTGGGGAGAGGAGCAGGTTGCAGGAGTGTTCCGAAGGCACTCACTGTTCCCCAATCAGATGTGTTTCTTACAGATCCTTGGGCTCTCACTCACCCAAGAATGGGGAGGAGACCCAGGCAGTGTGGAGATATTGTTCAAGTAAATATAGGATCCAAAGAACTTAGAAGAAAAGTGATTTATTAGGCAGAGAGCAAGAGAGAGAGAGAGAGAGAGCTCCCACACTGTTGTGGGAGGGGATGCAGAGATGGAGTCCATATAGGTAAGGGAGTAGGTGGGATTTTAACCCCAGAGTTACTCCTGTCCCATTCAAGTTCTCATCAGTGAGAGGAGCTTTTCCAAACTTCCTCCGGAGTGATTGATTTTTGACTCTGATGCTGGATTGACTGCCTGGCTTACAATAGAGACCCTCCTTCCAAGGCTTTTGGCGGACTTTCTAAACAAAGGAAGCTCACCTGGGCAGTTTACCTAGTCCACACACGAAAGTTAGACAAAGAACTCTAGTTCCTGGATGAGGACATGAATGAAGGCAGGTTGGGCATGTTGCTGGGAAATTTCTGCCTTTGAAACCATGCCCCTTGTGTTCTTGGGAAGAGAAATTGACATAGTCCCTCAACATCATGTTGTATACCTTAAATATACATAGTAAAATGTACTTTTTATTTATTTCTCTCTGTCACCCAGGCTGGAGGACAATGGCATAATCTTGGCTCACTGCAACCTCTGCCTCCCAGGTTCATGTAATTCTCCTGCCTCAGCCTCCCGAGTAGCTGGGATTACAGGCACATGCCACCACACCTGGCTAATTTTTAAAATATTTTTAGTAGACATGGGGTTTCATCATGTTGGCTAGACTGGTGTCAAACTCTGACCTCAGGTGATCCACCCATCTTGTCCTCTCAAAGTGCTTAGATTACAGGCATGAGCCACCATACCTGGCCCAAAATAAAATTTAATTTTGAAATGGTTAATATAGTAAATTTTATCCTTGTGTATTTTATTGCAATAAAAAATTTAAAAATAATAACTGGAGACTTCAGTACTCTATTCTAACAATAGACAAAACAACTAGGTAGATTAGTGAACAAAAGTAAGATTTAAAAAACACTATAAACTAACCAAACCTAACAGATGTCTATAGAGAACTTAACAGTAGAATTCGCATTCTCTTCAGGTGCACATGATACATTCTGCAGGAGAGACCATATGTTAGACCATAAATTAAGTATATACAAATTTAAAATGATTTGAAAACACAAAGTACATTCTGTGACCGCAAAATAATAAATTACAAATTAATAAAAATAAGTAGAGAATTTCACAAATATGTCAACACTAAAAACATACTCCTGAATAAACAATGAATAAAAGAATAAATTGCAATGAATATTAGAATATATTTTGAAATGAATAAAAAGGAAACACGATGTTAAAAAATCTTACAGATAAAGTAATGTTTAAAGGTTGGAGGAGTCACACATCTCAATTTCAAAAGTTACTATAAAGGTACAGTAAATAGCTTTAATAATCAAGACAATGTGATGTCAGCACATGTTTAGATATACAAAACAATGAAAAAAAGAAGAGTCCAGGAAGAAACCTTTATGGTTATGTTCAATTCATTTTTAACAGGGTTGCCCAAGATAAATTTAACAGTGTGGAAAATGTTGAGGTTCCAAAATGCCACTGAGACAAATGAATATCTGCATGCAAATTAATAAATTTGGACCCCTATTTCATATTACATTTGAAAAGTAAAATAGCTTAAAATGGATCAAAGACCTAAATGTAAGAGCTAATACTATGAAACTCTTAGAAGAAAAGATGGCCTTAAATCTTCATCACCATGGATTAGAATTTATAAATGTAACACTAAAACCACAAGCAACAAAAGAAAAAAAAATATGTTAGACTTCATCCAACTTAAAATATTTTTTCCATTAGAGGACACCATCAAGAATGAGAAAATGCAACCCCAGAAAGGAGAGAAATATTTGTGAATTATATATCTGATAAGGAATTATATATAGAACAGGCAAAGAACTGTTACAGCTCAACAATAAAAAGACAACCAAAATTTAAAAAGAAGACAAAACGTTTGGATAGACATTACTCCAAAGAACACAGATAGCTGTCCAGTAAGCTCATCATTAGTCATGAGAGAAATGTAGATCAAAACCACAATATGATATGACTTCACACCGACAAGAATGTGGCTGATGGTAACAAGTGTTCATAGGGATGTGGATAAATTGGAATCCTCATATATTGGTGGTAGACATTTTAAATGGTGCAGTAACTGTGGAAAACAGTTTGGTAGTTCCTCAAAAAGTTAAGCATAGAGTTGCCATATGACCCAACAATTCCACTCTTAAGTATATACCCAGAGGAAAGGAAAACATATGTCCATACAAAACCATGTACACAAATGTTCATAATAGCATTGTTCATGACAGCCAAGAATGCAAATATCCATCAGCTGATGAGGGGATAAACAAAATAAGGTATATCCATATAATGAGATATTACTCAGCTATAAAAAGGAATGAAGTACCGATACATGCTACAATATGAATGAGCCTCAGAAACATTACACTAAGTGAAAGAAATCAGACACAGTTGCCACATATTGTATAATTTCATTATATGAAATACCCAGAGCAGACAAATTCATGGAGACAGAAGGCAGATTAGAGGTTACCAAGGGCTGGTTTTGGGGGAGGGAAGACAGAGAGTTACTGCTTAAGGACATGGGAATCTTTTGGGGTGATAAAATGTTCAGAAGTTAGATCGTGGTCATGGTTACAATCTTTGTGAATACACTAAAGACCACTGAATCATAAACTTTAAAAGCAATAATATCATGGTATATGGATTATATCTCAATTTAAAAATGCCCCTAGTTCTGCTACAAATACCACTAATACAAGTTTAGAAATTTGAAATTGCTGTGTATAAGAGGAAGTGCCACACATTGGGTATCTAATATGTGCCTGGCTTTTCACATCCATTATCCATCATCTCCTTTATTCCTCCCACCACCACCTTTGCATCAGAAAATGGCAAAGGTGCATTTTCTAAGAGGTAAAATATTCTTTTTTACCTCTTAGGTAAAATACTTTTTTCCCGTATCATATTACTAATGTGAGAACAGGAATTTGCCTAGACCTTCTGATTCAAATTTTTCTACTGTATGCTGCCCTTAACTTGTGCAGCTGCTAAGAAGCAAAGATGCTTATAGTGCCTTATTTAGCAAGGTGGCAAAAGGTCTACACCCATGAAAACAAAAATAGAGTAGTAAACAGCAAGCTCATCGCAGGCCAAGAAAGAAAAGCCTGGTCTTTTTTATTTTGCATCTTATCAAATCTCTTACATTCATGCTGATGACAGATTAGGAAGGGAAGTGAGACAGTGAGTTGGGATGGGGGGTAGAATAAGAATGTACTACATAGAGAGTTTCAAATTATTTTGTCTTTGTCTACTTGCTTTCTACTTCACTTGAATGAATAATTCAAATTACTAAAACTTTTCTCTGGCATCTAGATGTCCTAAATGTTTTACAATCGTCTTTTATTACTGCAGTATTCTGCTTTTGCAAATATATACATTGTTTACTTTAGTTCATTCAATGAACAAAAATAATCATGAAAAAAATCAGAGAAAAGCAAAGCCAAAGGTGGTTATATGGACAATCAGTAGTCACAGAGAGAATGTGAAATTGATTGGTGTAGATGTCAAAGGCAAACTGAATAGGAAATATGTCTGTGACAGATTCGTTCATTTAGATGTCTCTGAGCAGTGAAACTGCTTAGCTGGGGACAGGAATAGAGGGAAGGCTCTTCACTTCCCTTTGGGGTCCACTGAGTTTTGAACAATGGGAGTGAATAGATTACTTGTCCATAAATGGTACACAAATATACAAGTTCAGTTTTTTGAAAGGAAAGAAATTAATAAAATGCTATTCTAGAAAAGGCATTAAAATTCCTTTGAAAGTGACTGTTTTTGTTCAAAGCCAGAATGTGGGTGTGTGTAATGAGTGAGCACAGCTTGCTGTAAAATGTGAAGGGCAAAGAACTAGGAGGGAGAATCAGGTGCATGAAGGAACAGACTTCCCCCCACTGGGCATAGGAGAGCCCCTTCAGAGTCAGAAGGAAAATGTAGGGTGTGGAGAGCTGCGATAGGCCCTCCTTTGCTTCTTACTCTGTAAGGGGAATTACAGAATTCTGAGAATACATAGAATGTGAATGGAGGTAGGGAGGATATACACAAAAAAGTCCCTGAAGATTTTTCCTGTGAATAGGAGGAAGCCAAGCTGATAATTCTTTTACATAAAAATATAATTTAAATGAAACACAGATATCATCATGACTTAATAGTTGATGAAATTGTTGAAAGATATAGGACAGGCCTCAGAAGCTATAACTCCAAAAAAAGGTGATTCAGACTATGAAATCTAAAGGCAAACTTCCTGAATTGGAATCCCATCACTGCCATGTATTTGTTGGGCAATTTAAGGACAGTCGTTTAAGCTCTGTGAGCCTCAGTTTTCTCATCTGTAAAATGAGAAAGAATAATATTAAAAGAATAGTAACCTACAACTTTAAGTTGTTCCACAAAAGCAATGGTTCTAAACTTGTATTCAGCTACAGACTACTATGCACAAATGAATTTTTTTTCAAAGATGCAAATTATAAAACAGTTGAAAGTTGACTTGCCCTAATTGAGTCAAAGCTGGAGAATAAACTAACTTGTTGCCAGTAGGACTCTGGGGCAGTTTGGGAATCACCATCAACTTAGAAGATTCCTGATGCTCTTTCTGCACACACAATTGCATACATCTATTTCCATGGGTTGACATATTGAGTCTTATCCAGTCCTATCCTAAATTTAAACCAGTTGGACTAAAGAACAATTGAGAACATTAAAGATTAGTGCTCTAATGTTTTTCAATCTTTAAATATATACATTGTCCAATTGCAAATTAAGTTGAACAAATTATATTCAATAGAAAAATGTATAATATTAAGACATGAACTGTTAGTTCTACTCAGTTTACTATGTGCTCATCATGGCACCCGTGTCCAGGTAATTGGCAGAGTCTGAAGAAAACTCACTAGCATCACTCAGGCTGTCCCTACAAAAACTCCAATCACGACTGATGGCAATGTTCCCAAAAGCCTATAGGTCAAGTGGCTTTTTAAAGCTCTGTGCCTGTATCTGCATGGCGACATTCAAGGCAGCAAATCAATTGAGTGAAAAAATTATTATCACCTTGGGATGCCAAGGAAGGCAGATCACTTGAGGTCAAGAATTTGAGGTCAAGAGTTCGAGAGTGGCCAATCCACTGAAACCCCATCTCTACTAAAAACACAAAAGTTAGCCAGGCATTGTGGTGGGCACCTGTAGTCCCAGCTATGCAGGAGGCTGACGCAGGAGAATTGCTCGAACTGGGAAGATGCCAAGATGGCACCACTGCACTCCAGTCTGGGTGACAGAGCAAGACTTTGCCTCAAATATATATATATATATACACACACACACACACACACAAACACACACACATACATACATACACACATATATATGTATATACACACACACACAAACACACAAACCTTTTGGTTGTAAATATATATATATACACACATACATATATATTTTATGTGTGTGTGTGTATATATATACACACACACATATATATACTTTTTTTATTGGAAGAAAACCTTTTGGTTGCAAATATATATATATACACATACATATATATATTTATATATATAAATACACATACATATGTATGTGTATATATATATATACATTTTTTTTATTCGAAGAAAACCTTTTGGTTGTAAATATATATACATACATATACATACATATGTATACATATGTATGTATGGGTATATATATACATAAAATATATATATATGTGTATATGTATATGTATATATATGTATGCATATATATTTACAACCAAAAGGTTTTCTTCCAATAAAAAACAGCTTGCTTTGTTATTCCAAAAGGCAATTCTATGTCTTTCACTATTAAAATTTATTTGGGTCTTTAGACATACACACATATTATATAAACATTCTGAATGGTGATCTCTAGAAGAAGCCAGAGCAAATATTCTGGTAGTTAAAATCATTTAAACATTTGGCTTTTTTTTTTTAAATAATGTAGTTAGCAAGGTTTTACAAATACATACAGGCTGGGCACAGTGGCTCACTCTTGTAATCGTAGCACTTTGGGAGGCCAAGGCATGCAGATCATTTGAGGTCCAGAGTTTGAGACCAGCCTGGCCAACATGGTGAGACCTCATCTCTACTAAAAATATAAAAACTAGCCAGGCATGGTGGTGAGTGCCTGTAATTCCAGCTACTCTGGAGGTTGAGACAGGAGAATCACTTGAACCTGGGAGACAGAGGTTGCAGTGAACTGAGATCACCCCACTGCACTCCAGCCTGGGCAACAGAATGAGACTCCATCTTAAAATAAAAAAAACAAAACAGCAACAACAAACATACATTTAACAATGTAAGTATGGTAATTTGAACCAGAGCTCTCAAAATCCTGGTGCTTAGAAAACTATAAGTGTTGAATTTATCTAGCCTTATTTTTTTTTTGTCCAAATGACTTGTACTTGAATATACATGTTAGAAAACTACTCTTCAGGAGATAAAAGGAAGTGGCTTCAAGCAGCTTTCACTGTTTTTATTTGTTTATCATGTTTTACCCATGTTTGTTGTTGCCAGACAGGTCTTTAATTACTGCCATATTTCTCCTGTGAATATATTTATTGGCCTAAAATAAGAAGTCCTCAGCTAGGAAGATACTTAGTGCAAACAGTGTCAGAAGTAGTGAGTTACCACCAAGTGTTTCAGAAGTCAGATCTCTGACTCCAGGAGCTGCTGCTCTGACCTTGACATTCGTGACAGAAGTCCCAAAGGTGTTCTACTCTTTAATTCATTTTGCTGCCAAAGCAATCCATAGCTTTCATTATTAATAAAGCTATTAGTCAAGGTACAGACATACTTGGAGAGACGAATTTTAAGTTGCAAGCCCTGAATCCTGCAGACTACATGTTTGTGTGAAGATGAGGAGAGGAACACATGTTTTAGATCTATTCCGTGGATAGATCTAGCAGTAATAACAAAAAATTACAGAGGGAAGTTGACCTATACCATAGCTGCGTTCTAAATGAGATATAAGCAAGTAAGACAAATTTTTCCCCAAGTTATGATGCCTCAAAAATGTCTTTCTGTTCTAGATCTATTTTAGTTACTATTTTACCAAATAATTTTCAGTAAGATTGGTAGAGCACATACAAAATATCAAAACTGACGTGAAGAAGAGATTTTGTAACTTGAGTTTGGACAATAGGATAGCTCTAAAGGATAACTACAATATGGGAAGTCAGTAGCCTCCAGAAACCAGCCCAGAAAGTAAAAACAATGTTTCCTACCTAAAGGTAGCTTTAAACAAAACTTGTCCTGACTTCCAGCCAATCATTTCCCAAGATACTCCTAAGTAGCTGTTCCAGAGCTACAATTTTTATCTTGCTAACCCAAGAATATAATTTCTCATTTTCTAATATCATATTCGCTGTGAAGATTTTGTAAAGTGCCACTTAGAGAGGAACAGAAGAGAGTAAAGTCTTGTCTCTGATTAAGGAATTTTGAAATCCCATCAGAATATTCAGGGGCAAAACACAGCTGGGGCTCCAATCTGATCAACTGAGTTCAGAAATATTTCTTAAATTAGGACCATTTTTCAGTGAAATGATGTCATACAGTGTTTCCCAAAGTTTGACTCTTTTTTTCATATACTCTTTCCACCTAAATTGTGCAAGATTATCTCTTGGCATTTTTCCAGACTTCATATAATCCTTTGGAAAATTCTTAACTATCCTCTACAACCTCAACAGCAGGTGCTTGATCAAGAACCAGGAGACAAAGCAAGATGGCCAAATAGGAACAGCTCTGGATTGCAGTTCCCAGAGAGGTACACAGAGGGTGAGTGATCTCCACATTTTCAAAGGAGGTACCAGGTGCATCTCAATGGGACTGGTAGCACAATGAGTGCAGCCCAAGAATGGTGAGCCAAGGCAGGGTGGGGCACTGCCTCACCTGGGAAGTGCAATCTCCAGAGTACCCCCCTCCCTACCCAACAGAGGCTATCAGGGGCTCTTCCATCTACTCCAGCACTCTGCTTCAGATACCACACTTCTCCTGCAGTTTTTACTACCCACAGACCAGGAGATTCCTGGGCTGCAAAGAGCCATGAATTTCCACCTTGGCTGTTTCAGCCAGTGCTGTAGGTTTCAGCACAAAAACTCGCACAAAGCTGGGCAACCCTTTCCACTGGTGCCTGGAATGCCTGGGAGACAAAGCCAACCATTCAACTGAAAAAGAGGAGGCCG
This sequence comes from Cacajao melanocephalus, assembly GCA_963573385.1. NCBI lineage: Eukaryota > Metazoa > Chordata > Mammalia > Primates > Pitheciidae > Cacajao > Cacajao melanocephalus. The sequence continues at coordinate 30,595 of CAUYLG010056215.1, read as the reverse complement.
AAAGCAGGGAGCCAGGTGATCTGGCTTGGCAGTTCCCACCCCTACAAAGACCAGCAATCTGAAATGCTCTGGCTTGAGAGTTTCACATCTAGTGCAGCAATTTGAGCTTGACCCAGGACAGTCAAGCTCTGTGTGGGGGAAGGGCATCTGTCATTACCAAGGCAGTTCACCACTATGGAGGCAGTCTGCTGTTACCAAGGCAGTCCATCATTATCAAGGCAGTCGCCATTACTGAGGCAGACCACCATTACCAAGGCAGTCCTAACTATACCTCTGAAAACAAAACCACGAGGAAGTTTACACAGCACCTGGGCAGAACGTGTGGCAGCTCAGCAATGTCTCTGTTGGCAGACTGTGATTAGACTCCCTCCTTGCGGGGAAGGGCATCTCTGAAAAAAGGCAGCAGCATGTCAGGGACTTATAAATAAAGCCCCACCTTCCCAGGACAGAAAACCTGGGAAAAGAGGCAGTTATGAATTCTGCTGCAGCAGACTTAAACGTACCTGCCCAGCAGCTCTGAACAGAAAAATGGAACTCCCAGCACAGCGCTTGAGCTCCAACAAGAAAGAGACTGTCTTGTCAAGCAGCTCCCTGACCCCCCTATATCCAAGGAGGCATCTCATAAGGGAGAGCTCTGGCTGACATCTGATGGGTACCCTTCTAGGACAAAGATAGCAGAAGAAAAAAAGCTGACAGCAACCTTACTGTTCTGTAGCCGCTGCGGGTGATTCCCAGGCAAGCAAGGCCTGTAATGGACCTCCAGCAATCCTGCAACAGAGGGGCCTGATTGTTAGAAGGAAAGTGAAAAAGCAGAAAGAAAGAGCTTCAACATTAGTAAAAAGTACATCCACTCAGAGACCCGATCCGAAAGTCACCAACTTCAAAGACTGGAGGTAGATAAATCCACAAAGATGAGAAGAAACCAGTGCAAAAAGGATGAAAACACCAAAAACCAGAACGCCTCTCCTCCACCAAGGGGTCACAACTCCTCACCAGCAAGAAAATAAAGCTGGATGGAGAATGAGTCTGATGAACTGGCAGAAGCAGGGTTCAGAAGGTGGGTAATAACAAACTTCTCTGAACTAAAAACACATGTTCTAACCCAATGCAAAGAAATTAAGAACCTTGAAAAAAGGTTAGACAGAATGCTATCTAGAATAACCAGCTTAGAGAAGAACATAAACGACTTGATGGAGCTGAAAAACAGCATGAGAACTTCGCAAAGCATATACAAGTTTCAATAGCTGAATTGACCAAGCAGAAGGGATATCAGAGATTGAAGATCAGCTCAAGGAAATAAATGAGACGGCAAGATCCGACACAAAAAGCGTGAAAAGAAATGAGCAACGCCTCCAAGAAATATGGGATTATATGAAAAGACCTAATCTACATTTGATAAGAGTACCTGAATGTGGCAGGGAAAATGAATCCAAGCTGGAAAACACTCTTCAGGATATTATCCAGGAGAACTTCCCCAACCTAGCAAGCTGGGCCAACATTCAAGTCCAGGAAATATACAGAACACCACAAAGATATTCCTCAAGAAGAGCAACTCCAAGGCACATAGTCGTCAGATTCACCAGGGTTGAAATAAAAGGGAAAATGCTAAGGGCAGGTAGAGAGAATGGTCAGGTCACCCACAAAGGGAAGCCCATCAGACTCACAGCAGATCTCTCAGCAGAAACCCTACAAGCCAGAAGAGAGTGTGGGCCAATATTCAACATCCTTAAAGAAAATAACTTTCAATCCAGAATTTCATATCCAGCCAAACTAAGCTTCATAAGCGAAAGAGAAATAAAATCCCTTATGGACAAGCAATTGCTGATAGATTTCTTCACCACCAGGCCTAGCTTACAAGAGCTGAAAGAAGCATTAAACATGGAAAGGAACAACTAATACCAACCACTCCAAAAATGTACCAAATGGTAAAGACCATCAACACAATGAAGAAAGTGTGTCAACTAAGAGGAAAAACAAAGAGCTAGAATCAAAATAGCAGGATCAAATTCATACATAATAATATTAATTTTAAATGGAAATGGGCTAAATGCCCCAATCAAAAGACACAGGCTGGCAAATTGGGTAAGAAGTCAAGACCCATTGGTGTGCTGTATTCAGGAAATCCATCTAATGTGCAAGGACACACACATGCTCAAAATAAAGGGATGGAGGAAGATTTACCAAGCAAATGGAGAGAAAAAAAAAATCAGGAGTTGCAATCCTAGTCTCTGATAAAATGAACTTTCAACCAACAAATATCAAAAGAGACAAAGAAGAGCATTACATAACAGTAAAAGGATCAATGCAACAAGAAAAGCTAATGATCCTAAATATATACACACTCAATACAAGAGCATCCAGATATATAACACAAGTTCTTAATGACCTACAAAGAGACTTAGACTCCCACACAATAATAGTGGAAGACTATAACACTCCACTGTCAATATTGGACAGATCAATGAGACAGAAAATTAACAAGTATATCCAGGATTTGAACTCAGATCTGGACCAAGCAGACCTAATAGACATCTACAGAACTCTCCACCTCAAATCCACAGAATATACATTCTTCTCAGCACACATCACACCTACTCTAAAATTGACCACATAATTGGAAATAAATCACTCCTCAGCAAATGCAAAAGAACGCAAATCATAACAAACAGTCTCTCAGACCACAGTGCCATCAAATTAGAACTCAGGATTAAGAAACTAACTCAGAACCACACAACTTCATGGAAACTGAACAACTGGTTCCTGAATGTCAACTGGATAAACAACAGAATGAAGGCAGAAATAAAGACATTCTTTGAAACCAATGAGAACCAAGACACAACATACCAGAATCTCTGGGACACATTTAAAGCAGTGTCTAGAGGGAAATTCATAGTAATAAATGCCCACATGAGAAACAAGGAAAGATCTGAAATCAACACCCTATTGTCAAAATAGAAAGAGCTAGAGAAGCAAGATCAGAACAACTCAAAAGCTAGGAGAAGACAAGAAATAACTAAGATCAGAGCAGAACTCAAGGAGATAGAGACACAAAAAACCCTTCAAAAAATCAATAAATACGGGAGCTGGTTTTTTGAAAAGATCAACAAAATAGACAGACTGCTGACAAGATTAATAAAAAAGAAGAAAAGAGAGAAGAACCAAATACATGCAATAAAAAGTGATAAAGGGGATATCACCATTGATGCCACAGAAACAAAAACTCCCATCAAAGATTACTACAAACAACTCTATGCACATAAACCAGTAAATCTGGAAGAAATGGATAAATTCCTGGACACTTGCACCCTCCCAAGACTAAAGCAGGAAGAAGTTGAAACTCTGAATAGACCAATAACAAGGTCTGAAGTTGAGGCAGCAATTAATAGCCTACCAACCAAAAAAAGCCCAGATCTAGACGGGTTCACAGCCAAATTCTATCAGATGTACAAAGATGAACTGGTACAACTCCTTCTGAAACTATTCCAAACAATCCAAAAGGAGGGAATCCTTCCCAAATCATTTTAGGAGACCAACATCATCCTGATACCAAACCCGGAAGACACTCAACAAAAAAAGAAACTTGAGGCCTATATTTATGACGAACATAGATGCAAATATCTTCAGTAAAATACTGCCAAACCAATGGCAACAGAACATCAAAAAGCTTATCCATCACAATCAAGTAGGGGATGCAAGGCTGGTTCAACATACACAAGTCTACAGATATAATCCACCACATAAACAGAACCAAAAACAAAAACCACATGATTATCTCAATAGATGCAGAGAAGGCCTTTGACAAAATTCAGTGGTCCTTTATGCTAAAAACTCCCAATAAACTAGGTATCAATGGAACGTATCTCAAAATAACAAAAGTTATTTAAGATAAACCCAAAGCCAATATCATACTGAATGGGCAAAAACTGGAAGTATTCCCTTTGAAATCTGGCACTAGACAAGGATGCCCTCTATCACCACTTCTATTCAATATAGTATTGGAAGTTCTAGCCAGAGCAATCAGGCAAGAAAAAGAAATAAAGGGCATTCAATTAGGAAAGGAGGAAATCAAATTGTCTCTATTTGCAGATGACATGATTGTATCTTTAGAAGACCCCATCGTCTCAGCCCAAAATCTCCTGAAACTGATAAGCAACTTCAGCAAAGTCTCAGGATACAAAATCAATGTGCAGAAATTTCAAGCATTACTATACACCAATAACAGACTTAAAGAGAGCCAAATCAAGAACGAACTGCTGTTCACAATTGCTACAATGAGAATAAAATACCTAGGAATACAACTAACAAAGAATGTAAAGGACCTCTTCAAGGAGAACTACAAACCATTGCTTAATGAAATAAAAGAGGACACAAACAGATGGAAAAACATTCCATGCTCATGGTTAGGAAGAATCAATATCATGAAAATGACCATACTGCACAAAGTAATTTATAGATTCAATGCTATCCCCCATTGGTAGTCAAAGCTACCAATAACCTTCTTCACAGAACTGGAAAAAACCACCTTAAATTTCATATGGAACCAAAAGAGAGACCACATAGCCAAGCAATTGTAAGCAAAAAGAACAAAGCTGGAGGCATCACGCTACCTGACTTCAAACTATACTACAAGGCTGCAGTAATCAAAACAGCATGGTACTGGTACCAAAACAGAGATATAGACCAATGGAACAGAACAGAGGCCTCAGAGGCAATGTCACACATCTACAACCATCTGACCTTTGACAAGCCTGACAAAAACAAGCAATGGGGAAAGGATTCCCTGTTTAATAAATGGTGTTGGGAAAACTGGCTAGCCATGTGCAGAAAGCAGAAACTGGACCCATTCCTGACATGTTACACTAAAATTAACTCCAGATGGATTAAAGACTTAAACATAAGACCTAACACCATAAAAACCCTAGGAGAAAACTTGGCAAAACCATTCAGGACATAGGCATAGACAAGGACTTCATGACCAAAACACCAAAAACATTGGCAACAAAAGCCAAAATAGACAAATGGAATCTAATTAAACTTTAGAGCATCTGTACAGCAAAAGAAAAAATCATTAGGGTGAACAGACAACCAACATAATAGGAAAAAATTTTTGCAATGTACCCATCTGACCAAGGGCTAATATCCAGAATCTACAAAGAACTAAAACAGATTTACAAGAAACAAACAAATAAACCCATTCAAAAGTGGGCAAAGGATATGAAAAGACACTTCAAAAGAAGACATATATGAGTCCAACAAACATAGGAAAAAATGCTCATCATCACTGGTCATTAGAGAAATGCAACTCAAAATCACATTGAGATACCACCTCACACTAGTTAGAATGGTGATCATTAAAAAATCTGGAGACAACAGATGCTGGAGAGGATGTAGAGAAATAGGAACACATTTACACTGTTGTTGGGAGTGTAAATTAGTTCAACCATTGTGGAAGACAGTGTGGCGATTCCTCAAGGATCTAGAAATAGAAATTTCTTTTGACCCAGTAATCCCATTACTTGGTGTATACCCAAAGGATTATAAGTCATTCTATTATAAAGACACATGCACAAGTATGTTCATTTTGGCACTGTTTGCAATTAGCAAAGACCTGGAACCAACCCAAATGTCCATCAATAGACTAGATAGATTAGACAAGGAAAATGTGGCACATATACACCATGGAATACTATGCAGCCATAAAAAAAGATGAGTTTGTGTCCTTTGTAGGAACATGGATGAATCTGGAAACCATCATTCTCAGCAAACTGACACAAGAACATAAAATCAAACACTCATGTTCTCGGTCATAGGTGGGTGGTGAACGAGGAGAACACATGGACACAGGGAGGGGAGCATCACACACTGGCATCTGTTGAGGGGGCTAGGGGAGTCTCAGTGGGGGGTGGTGAGGTTAGGGAGGGATAATATGGGGAGAATGCCAGATATAGGTGACTGGGGGATGGAGGCAGCAAACCACCTTGCCATGTATGTACCTATGCAACAATCCTGCATTATCTGCACATGTACCCTAGAACCTAAAGTACAATTTAAAAAAAGAACCCAAAAAAGTGCTTAAACTGAACACAGAAAACACCAGTCATCTATAAATAATAAAAATAATAATAGTTTAACATTTATTGAATGCTTCTGATATCCCATGTAAAGTGCTCAGCAGTGCATTCATGATAAAGGCTATTTGTCCAGGAAACAGTGGAGTGAATTTGGGGAGCCTGGACATTTCAGCAAAGGAAGTCAAATGCCAAGCTCTAGGAGCATTAACTCCTATGGCAGATTGGAATAGCTGCAGGCAGTTCCATATGTGTGGAGTGTAGCATGTTACAGAGGAAGTGGTATTACAGGAAAAATAATGTATACATATTTACACTTGCACCTGCACAAAATACATTTGAAGATATCATAATAACCTCAACATTGGTTTGCCTGGGGAAAAACAGTGCTAGTCTAGGGTAGACAGGATATTTTGTTTGTATTTAATATTTAAGCGTATACTTTTAAATTAGAAAACTAAAAATAACCCAATGTGATGTCTTATTATCATTAGTTTTGCAGTGCCATAAAAACATAAATTTTCTAGGAAAGGGAAGGGTTCATGTGCTGAACAAGAAAGAAACAGGTCAAGAAGAGGAATAACTCTATGGATAAAGGAAATTGGGTAACCAAGAATATATTTAGTAATTGCTGACTCACACTGAGGGACCAGCCAGCTTTAGTACCCATTAATTTGTAGATGTTTTTCTCCAGTTGATTGGCTACTTTGGTATAATAGACAGTAAGCAAGTGGTTTTCTAAGTAAACTCACTGGATATGGCTGAAGAACAAGGAGTGTAAGTTGTGGGACCAGAAAGAGGCAAGATGTAGCAATTAACCACAAGTTTTTCATTGGTTAAAGAATCAAAGTCAGGAGGGCAGTGATAAATTGAGTAAGCTAAGAGTATAAGTTCTAAAAATATGACAAAGTACAGAGAAGTGGAAATAAAGGAGGAAAAGAACTCAAAGGAGAGAAGTTTTCATCAGCATGAGAGACAAAGTTTAACATTTCAGAGAGGGCATGGACATGGCACCAGGACATGAAGTGCTGTGAAGGCAAAACTTAGAATTGTGTGGGTGAAAAAGGGAGAGGGGATTTTGGTCTATAATTGTTAACTGAATAGCCTTGGACAGATGAGTACCCAGAGTGATTTTAGGATCTGGAATTTCTGAGTCCTAGCCATAAAGAGGTACACTCCACATTGAGCTGAAATAGATTCATCTGTGGCTGGGATATAACCCTGCGAAGGTATGTAAATATGGTTTGGTGGTGGCAGTGAAGGAGAATATCAAACTTTTTAATGGACTACTGATGGTGAGTAACTAGTTGTGAAGGTTTCATAGAAGACTTGACAAAGAAAGAGGTGATATTTTAGGTAGGTCTGTAAGTAGGAATTTAACTAGCAGAAAGAAACTTGATAGAAGCAATATAGCCTGAGGGAAGGGTAAACAGAGGCCTAGTTTTTATTATTTAATTCTGAGTGTACTTATCTTGAAGTTTGATTTCTATAAACTGCTGTTTTAATCTGGTACATGAGTCATTCTTTGACTTGTCTTTTTATGTATGCAAACTCACCCTTTCTTTTATAGAACATATATTATGTAAATAAATGAGCACTTATGGGATTTATTTCCTTCATGTTCCAATTTTTATTTCCCATGTGAGGGACACAGTAGTCCAGACTGCAATTCTAAGGAGAAATGTCTTAACATGGATGCAAATGATAAAATAAGCAGATTGTAAATGTAACTTAAACAGTTGGAATTTGAGTTAAGGTCTCTTTTTAAAATTAAATATCCAAGAAGTTTCTACAGAACTTAGAAGAGGAAGCTGTTCAAATTGTCCCTGGGGTGAGGCTATGTAATGTATAATTCAAGAGAAACTGGTGTATTTAGTTTGAGAACCTGATGCTGAGTTGGTAGGCCGGGCTAATTAGTAATAGCCACTTCCAACAGCTATATAAATCAAGATAAATCATAGAGAGACTGGAGCTCCTGATCCAATACAGGAGAATATGAAATATATGCTGAGATCATTTTCTAAATTCTAATTTAGAATACAGTGTTTAGCCATTCCATTCCACAGCTATGTGATATGTAGGTATAAACAGACATTGTCATTTAAAGCAGCCTAGGTAGGGAATTATCAGACATATGTTTTGCTCTTGCCTCACCTCCCTGATCCTTAATAGTATGTGAATAATGAAATAAATAAAATGATTTTTTATTTGTCACAACACAACACAAATTGGTCCTCACTTTGGAAAAGTAGAAAATTGGAACCCATTTTAAAATTTTATTAATAATTTTCAGATATTTTTGCAGATTAATTTCCTATACTTTAAGCTACAGTAAGTTTGGCTTCATACGCTTCATTTCCACACTCTGAAACTAGAAATATCATTTCCAGACATCTTCCAAGTTAGTGACTAATGCAACAGGAGAAAGGAGAATGAGAAGATGCAGAAGATCAGGTTCCTACCTCAATGCACTTGGAGTCTAAACAGGAGAAGATAAGCATGAATTATATAACTAGTAAGGACAACAAATGCTATTGCAAGCAATGCGTCTGGGAACTGGAGGAAAGGATACAGAATCTGGTGATTAAGGATCAGGAAAGGCTTCAGGGAGGAGAGGTCTTTCGAGTAAACACTGAGAATGGGTGTATTTTCAGCAGATGTAAAGGGGGACGGAGATATCCCAGGCTGCCAGGACAGCTGATTTAAGAATAGTGGCCTAAAGGTATAGACAGTATTTAGAAAATAGTGGGTAATAACGATTGCAGTCTAAGACTGTATGCACCTAGAAGGCGATTATATTTTTTTGAAAGATTATTGAAAGTTAGCTTGATCAGGAAGGACCTTGAATAAATTTGTAAGGAATGTCAGCTTTAAATGTGAATGCCCTAAATTAACTTCATTAATGTACAATGCAATGATAATGATCATTTGGTGACTTAGCCTCTTTTAAAATTTGTGTTTTATGTTTCAGAAGGTGATTTAGGTCAAGAAGACCAAGTCCAGAAAACAAATTCAATGTTCCAATAATTGGCTGTTACAAGCAGCTATTTTAGTGTGTGTTATAGGGTTTTAAGTGTAGTTTAAGGCAATAAAGGCTAAAGAAAATTCACTAAGATAAATTCCACATTTTCATTTTCATGCATGGATCTCATATTTTCTCTGATGGACTTGTATCACTAAGATGCACCATGCATCATCATTAATTGATAAGTCTTAATGAACTCTATGGCTTCAATGCTTGGATGCTTTAGGTACTTAAAGATAGGGATCTAATAATTAAAAATAGCTGAACTTTCCTTCCCCTTGGAAAAAATTAATACCCATGCTACAAAACTTTGCTGTGTATAGATTCATTAATTCCTTTCTCTTGGAATTTTTTCAACATATATTTATTGGAAAGTACACCCCAGTTGAAAAGAGGTGGTATGGGCAGTAGCTGCTTCACTTTCCTAGTTCTAACCTAACCCAGAATGAAAGAACTGTATATTTTACATAACAGTTGTGTTGCAAGTGACAGAAATGAAATATAAAATCATACATTTTAAAAGGTTTCAATAACAAAGTACAGGAAACGGTATGAATGAATCCAGGTTCTGTAAAAAGTGGATCCAGGACATTAGGCAGCTTTAGGACTCATTCTTTATCCTTTTATTTACGTCTTATCTCTGCTTTTCTTCATTGATTTAAATTTGCCATTCCTTTATAAATAGAATCATAGCCATAGCAGGTTCTTTGCTAATACTCTTACAGCAAGTTTCCTTGACATCAGAGCTACTGACATTTTGGTCTGGATAATTCTTTGTTTTGGGGATCTCCTCCATACAATGCAGGATGTCAAGCAGCCTCGCTGGCCTCCATCAAATAACCAGTAGCATCTTCTACTCCTCACCAACCTCAGCTGTAACAACAAAAATTTTCTCTAGATAGTGCCAAATGTCCTAAGAGGGTAGTGAAATTGTCCCCAGTTGACAGCAACTGCCTAATGGTCTCATATTAGAGAAGGAGAGATCATTCACACAATTTCCATCCAGAAAAATCAAAAAGAACAGTTTTGTTCTATGTGGACCATATACCCACCCCGAACCATACCTCTTAATGAGAAAAGTGAGGTGTCATGATTGGCTCAGCTTGGGAAAATGCTATATCAACCAAAGCTCTTAGAAAGCCCATCATATTGCAAACTCCAGGAAACACTATTGATGTAATGATATATGTATATGGTCATAGATTGTTAATTAATAATCAGGAGAATGATTTGAATTGAGGAAGTGATTCATGAAGATAAAAAATGCCATGTCAAAGCAGGATGGAGAATTAGTATTAAAGAAATGTATTTTATGCAGTCTTCACAATAACCACAAAGCAGAGGCAGTCCATCATTGGAGAAATTTGAAGCCTATAGTCCAAAAGTAACCATAGTAAGAACAAAGCAAAAACCTAGCTCAGCTACTTGCCACATTGCCGAGATCCCCACTGATGACTTGAGAAAAAAGAAGCATACCCGTTTCTGGCCCAAATAATTATTTATCTCAGTTTCTAGTATTGTTTTACTAAATCTATTGTCAAGAGATAAAAATAAGTAATATAATCAGACAGAGAGATGACACAGATGTTGGAATTGTCATGGCTTATAAACTTGAATTACAAGAGAGGTTAAACAAAGTTCTTCAGACAAAAGAAATATGATACACATAGAAAATTTGATCTATTCAAAGGAATAAAGATTAACAAAAATTGCATAAATGTGGGTAAATATAAAAATATCTTATTTTTTATTTTTAATCTTCTTAAACAGTTGAAAACTACAATAAGAAGTAAAAAAGAAGTCTGGGTGCTGTGGGTCACACCTGTACCCAGCACTTTGGGAGGCTGAGGAAGATGGATCATGAGGTCAGGAGATCAAGACCATCCTGGCCAACATGGTGAAACTCTGTCTCTACTGAAGTACAAAAAATTAGCCAGGCATGGTGGCACATGCCTGTAGTCCCAACTACTCAGAAGTCTGAGGCAGGGAATCACTTGAACCTGGGAGACAGAGGTTACAGTGAGCTGAGATTGAGCCACTGCACTCCAGCCTGGTGACAGAGCAAGACTCTGTCAAAAAAAAAAAAAAAGTGAAAAAGAAACACAAAAGCAAAAAACAAAAATAAAGTAAAATACAAAGCATAAAAGTAAAATTGAGAATATAGAGCAAAAATATATATCTATTTGGGGGTTCATAATATATGTAGAAGTAAAATGTATGACAAGACAGGAGGGGAAATACGTAAGAATTTGCTTTTGAAGTTCTTTCACTATACATGAAGTATTATATTTTTTGAAAGCAGACTTTCATATGTTACAAATTTGTGTAGTAAAATCTAGAGTCACCACTAAGATATAAAACAACGATAAAGTTTTAGTGGCAATAAAATGGAATCATACATAGCATTAAATTAATCCAAAAAGAGAGGAAAAGTAGAAAAAAAAGGAGAAAACAACAGATAGGACAAATAAAAAAAAACAAAGTAAAAAGTAGATATAATCCCAAGCATATTAATACTTATATTGAGTAAATAATCAAAAAATTCAATTAAAACATGAGGACTGTCAGATTATATTTAAAATATAATCACAATCCTATATATAAGAAATTTACTTTAAATATAAAGATATAGATAGATATAAGCCTCATTTGTCTCTTTTTGTTTCATTGCGTTTGCTTTTGCAGACTTGGTCATTAATTATTTTCCAAGCCAATGTTCAGAAGAGTTTTTCCTAGGTATTTTACATTTTCAGATCTTATGTTTAGGTCTGTAATTCATCTTTAGTTAACTTTTCTATGTGGTGAGAGGTATAGGTCCAGTTTTATTCTTCTACATATGGCTATCCCAGCACCATTTATCTAACAGGGTGTCATTACCCCAGTGTATTTTTTGTTGTTGAATTTGTCAAAAATTAGTTGATTGTAGTTATACAGCTTTGTTTCTGGGTTCTCTATTCCATTCCATTGATCTATGTGTCTATTTTTATACCAGTACACTGCCATTTTGGTTACTCTAGCCTTGTAGTATAATTTGATCAAATGCTTCCAGCTTTATTCTTTTTGTTTAGGATTGCCTTGGCTATTTGGGTTATTTTTTGGTTCCATATGAATTTTAGGATTTAAAGTAAAATATGGGAAAGATACAGTATAAAACATGAATCAGAAGGAAACTGGAGAGGTTGCATTACTATCAAAGAAATCAGACTTAGAACAATGTGTATTATCAGAGATATAGGAAATCATAACAAAGATAAGTGTGTAAGCTGATTTAAATTTCTTTAAAAGTGTGTATTAAACTAATAACAAAGCTTTAATTACATAAAGTAAAAACTAATCGAAATGAAAAGAGATAGAAAAAAATCCATAGTTATTGTTGGAGAATTCACCCTCTTAAGTTATTAATAAAATAAATAGGTCAAAATAATCAGTAAAAATATAGGCAATAGTAGCAGAATACACATTATTTTTACTTCCCTATGAAATATTTGCCAAGATAGATGACATAATCTGGGTGATAATGAAACTCACAATAAATATGAAAGGATTAAAATAATACAGAATATATCTTCAGACAATAGTGGACTAAAACTAGAAATGAAAAGCAGAAAACATATTCCTATTTAAAAATTCAGTATCTTCTTCTAAATAATCAATGTCTCAGAAAAGAAATTATGAAAGAAATGGATAGTATTTTGAATAGAGTGCAAATGAAAATACAACATAAATATTTTTGAGTTATAACTACATTTGTGCTGAGAAAAATTGCAATCTTAAATACTTTTATTTAAAACAGAAAAATTTCAAAACAATGAGCTAAGCTTTCCCCTTATGAAACTAAAAAAAATCATCCAACACAAACTCAACAAAAAGAAGAAAGTCATAGAGATAAAAACAGAAACCAAGAAAATAGAAATTTTTTAAAATAAAGGAGAAAAAAATAATTTTTAAAAGCTAGTTATTTGCAAAGACCAATACAATTGATAAATCTCTAATCTGATGACCATAAAAGAAAAACAAAAGACGAAAAGACACTAAAGACCTATATCAGGAATGAAAGACTGAACTTCACCACAGGTTAATTGACAAATATGCTTAAAATAATTTGCCAGGAAATTCCTCAACTAGGTAAAATAGAAAATTTTTCAAAACTTAGATGAAATATAAAACTTCTTCAGAAGGCAAAACTTACCAAAGCTCACTCAATAAGCATACAGAACCAAAAGAGTGCTATATCTAAGGAAACATTTTTTTTTTAATTTATAAACTTTCCCCCGAAGAAAATTCCAAATCACTGGTGAATTCTACCAAAGATTTAAAAGAGAAATAATACCAAATCTGCATACTATTCCAGAAAATAAAGAGGAGGGGATTCTTCCAAACCTATTTTTATGAAATCAGTATTACCTTTACACCAAGACCATCCAAAGACATTATAAGGAAAAAAAACCCTATAACATTTCTCATGAACACAGACACAAAAAGAAATCAAACAAAATATTCAGTAAAAATAAGTCTGTCTGAAAGCAGAGCTTGAGACAAGGAATTGGGTGTAGATATTTATATTGAAGGTAATCCCGAGAAGCAAGAGTGAAGGAGCAGAGTGTAAGACGGGCAAGGGCACTTGATTTCAATGGCTCTTTCAGACCATACCGAATGCTTCCCAGAACTTTCTGTCTGGAATATGGACATATTTATCCACCATCTTCCAGTGCCTATTACCTGAAGTTTGTCCCTGTCATGTCATTTCTGGGATGCTCCAGAGCACAGAATAAACATTTGTTTATTCTTATTTCATTTGTATTGTATTATGTGGCACTGGAAAAGGCACTGGGAAAAATGAAAAAAAGATGTGGTGCTTGCTTCAGATGCGTCACTGTCGATGCAAAATGAGTTTGAGCCTACCTAAAACCATTCACTGCAGTTGAAGTAGAAATCAAACGTGAGCTGACAGGATTCATGTAGACATCAGAGGCCTCTGATACACAAAAGAAAGCAGAAGACCACTTACAAATGCATTAGTTTTGAGATGAGACATCCAACTGTACAGGTCACATAGACAGACAGTGGGTTACGCAAGTCTGGAGCTCAAGAGAAAGGTCTGGAGTGGAGATATACATTTGGAAATTGTCAGCATATACGTGATGTTTGCATCTATGGTACTTGATGAGATCAATCACCAAGTCAATGTATGGAGAGAGGGAGAGAACAAAGACTTAACTTTGGGACATTCCAAAATTAAGACATTGAAGAAGAAAGAAAGAATCACCAAAGGAAGCTGAGATGTGTTTAATAACAAACTGTAGAATATGAAAATATGGTATCCTGGATACAAGTGAAGAAATGGTACCAAAAAAACAGAAGAGGTTGTCAGTATCAAATGCTGCTTAGAGGTCAAAGAAGATAAAACTGAGTATTGTCATTGGAAGTTCACTAATAATTTCAATGAAAGTGCTGGAGTTTCTGAATTTTAGTTGGTGTTTCCTTAGGTAATTCACACATCAGTGAACAAGCGTCAACCTCTCTTCCCCAGGGTTTGTCAAACACTGCTCTGCCAACTGGTGTACTTCCTAAATAAAAGTATTAGCAAGCAATAGCAAATTGCAGGAAAAAGACAAAGCATTACTTTCAGTGTAATGGAGTCAACTATTTTTCATACATTTTTTAAAATTAAAATATATTTTTAAGTGACATGATGGTTTTTCCTAGCAAAATAATATATGTGCACACATATATTAACCTTGAATAAAAATACATATATGCATATATATATTCCACATATTTATGGGGGATGTGTAAGAATGAGTGTTTGTATCGTATGTGTGTGTGTATTTCTAACATATATATATATGTATATGTTACATATATCATAATATAGATATATTAGAGGTAGATATGTAATATATATACACATATATAATGTGTTTGTGCATGTAACTATGTGTGTGTGCATGTAACTATGAAATCCAAAACTCTGGAAATGACTGTTTTAGCCTATAAAATCCTGGTATTAGACAAAAGCGGTTTTACTTGATCAAGGTCTATACATGATAAGAAGAGGTGAAAAAAGCAAAGCAATATATCTATTGGTCAGGAGAATGGATTTAGGACAGAAATGTTCTTCTATTACTTCTCTCTGACACCTTAGCCGTAGCAGACGGATGCTTACTTGATGCAATTTACAGCTTAGCTTAATAAAAAGAATGATTTTTCTAAACTGTTAAGCATGTTGAAAGATTTTCTGTTACCACAGATTGCTACGAAGCCTGTGATACATGCTGATTTTTTTCCTTGCTGAAGAATCTTTATTTCTTCTCATTTCAGAACTGCTTAAGATTCTACTCACTTCATTTCATCTTGTCTTTCTGTTCTCAATTATCCTAAAAACTCAGGGATTTAAGAGTCTTAATAAGCAGTTCTGTAATGACAGGTTATTTCTCAGTTTTTTAGGCTTACGGTGCTGTCCTCATTCTAACTGTTTAGTATGGATGCTTAGCTCAGCCTTTCTTCTTTTCAGATCAAAATTTTAGGCTTAATTTTTCTGCATAAATTCCATATTTCAAAATTAATTATCTGTATCATATGTTTATCATGTGGATACTATTTTTCTAATATTTGATTTCTTTAACCTACGTATCTTTTATAAGTGTGCTCTTATCAACTTTTTGTTATCGATTTTTAATTTGATAGCATCGTGGTAAAAAATGTGACTTTCATGACATTATTCTTTGAGCTATATTAAAGCTTGCTTTATAAAGCTAACATTTAGTCAATTGTCTGTGTATGCTTGTAAAGAATGTGAGTTTTATAGAGGCTGAATATAGTAACATATATCCGTTACATCAAATTGATTCACCTGTTTTTAACAAATCTGTATCATTGCTGATATATTTTGGTCTGTCAAGTACTGATCTAGATATTTTTAAATACCCATCTTCATGATAGGTTGCATTATTTTCTTGTATAGTTATTATTATTTGCTTTATATATTTTGAGTATTTCTTATTGTATGCATACAACTTTAGAATTATTTATCATTATGACATGACATCAACTCATACTGTTTCTGCCTCTTAAGTCTATTTTACTTGAAAAGAAAAGACAATGGTCAATTTTCTATTTTAATTGACATAAAATAGTTGTACATATTTGGGGGTACATGTGATATTTCAATACCTATATATAAAATGTGTAATGATCAAATCAGGGTAACTGAAACATACATCCAATCACCACAAATATTTATCTTTTCTTTGCATTGGGACACTTTCTTTTGTTATTATTGGCATGAGTTACTTTTTCTAAACATTTACTTTTAAAATTTCTATGTCATTAGCTCTTAGATGTATCTCTTATAGACAGAAAGAGTTAGACTTTAGTTTTGAAATCTAGTTTGACAATCTATTTAAATTGTAACATTTTATTCTTTGGTATTTATGGTAATTACAAGTAATTTTTTATTTATTCTTATTTTGTGCTTAGATTTGGTCTACCAGTTCTTTCTATGTTTTTCCTCCTTTCTACCTTCTCTTATATTAATGAACTAATTTTTCCTCATTTTTTCTCTACTATTTTATGTTATACACTGTTATAACACATTATTATGCACTATTATATTAAAATAATGTTTTTGCCATTTGAAAATTACTCTTTATCATTCATATATTATAGAAGAAAGAATAAGAATAGTCTGCAAGGAATACTTACTTACATGAATGGTAGAAAGCTTCTAGAAATGGGAAGTTGAAGTAGGAGAATCGCTTGAATCTGAGAAGTGGAGGTTGCAGTGAGCTGGGATTGTGCCACTGCACTCCAGCCTGGCAACAGAGTGAGAGTCTGTCTCAAAAAAAAAAAAGAAAAGAAAAGAAAGCTTCTAGAAATAAACTCATTCTAAGGGAAAGAAGAGTAGTTTATAGAAAAAAATATAAGATTATTAGAACAATTTGGAAGAAATTGGATGAAAGGCATAGGAAATAAATAAATAGATAAAGCATCTTAGCTTTCAAGAAGAATTCATTTAGAAACTTTTGTGAACATGCAAATTCACAAATAATTTTAGAGCATAAAATTTGTTTTCATAAAATATAATTAAATATAACCCCAATTAGAATGTAAGCTCCCTAAAGGTAGGAACATTTAACTCCTTTGTTCAGTGCTATATTCTTTCTTACTAGAACAATACTCAACATATAAAATATGAACATGCTTTGATCAATAGGCCACTTTAAGAAAACTTTAATAATAATAAATAAATAAATGTGTTGGATATTTGTCATTAGTCCCTCCAGATCCACTCCATAAAAACTCCACTTTGCTCTGTACCCCAGGAAATGGACCTTTATTGAGTTCATCAAGAGGTTTCCTTACTACTTGGCTTTAACTAAGGCTCAGCCAATGGCAGGCCTCAGCAAGAGATCGGATGGTGGGAAGTGTGTAAGAATGGGCATTTCCCTGGCTCCATCTCTGCCCAGCTGCCATGCATTGGCTGCACCACTCCTCTGAAGGCCACTGCCCTGTAGAATAGCTGCTACTCTCTGCAGTCAGTCAATTCTTCCCACACTTTAACACCTTAGACCCAGGAGTGGTAACAGCTTCCTACTCTTGCTTGCTTTGGGGTTCTGAACCTCTGCTTACTTGTTTATGTTAAACTTGTATTCACATTTGCAAATAATCCCTTTATTCATCTTCACTCAATTCCCATATTTAAGTGTACCATCTTCTTCCAACTTAGATTCTGACTTTGACAAAGGCTAAACTCATTTATAACAAGAATAAAATAAATGTGATTTGAGTATCAACAGAAACAGTTTCATTAGTTTTTTGGTCTGGTCTTGATTCCCTAAAGATGTTATGGTAGACTCACGCTAAAAAGAAATTGATTGATGCTGAATCTGATATGCCAGAATTTAAATTACTCAAAGTTTATGTTTTCTAGCTAAGATCCATCTAGTTCTTAGATCTCAGCACATTCTCTTCATTTCCATCACCAATGTCTTTTAGGGCCATTTTTCAAAGACACAGAAACCCCCCCCCCAAATTTTTTTTGTTCTTGTTTTATTAGTTTTCAAGAACTACTGCCAGCATTGTGATAAAAAGAAACAATAGAACTGAGTTAAGCTGTGAGCAGCTAAGCACCCCTTCCCACACCAGCCTCTCCAGATCTATGACTAAAGTTGATACCACAGCAATATTACACATTATCACATCACAGACCTTCAGGGTTCTCACAAACAGGTTGAACCAGGAATATTACACTTATAAATGCAAAATGTCTTGTATACTACTTCATGAATATATTTTAAATCTTCATGCTAGTGTGGTCTATAAAATAATATCATAGGATGAATTAGTTGGGCACTACATCCTCTCATAATAACACATTTTTGAGGCAGGCACTACTTTTACTCTTGCTTTAAGACAAGAAATCTGTGAAATATGCAAGTTAAGTAAATGATTCAAGTTTTTAGAGTTAATAAGTACTAGAGCTGGGAGTCCAATAAGTAGTTTGGTGACTGCAAAGTTGATGTTCTTAACTCCAAACTTTCAAGTGATCAAATGGTGGTATAAAGCAAGAGTTATTAATTGCAAGAGAGACAGTGAGATGAGGTTCTGTCTTATCATCAGCAATTATTAAATAATTGTGTGTCCTATTCAGGCTCTATTTCCACATACATAAAATGGAGATAGCAAAAATGCCAACTCATGAGGTGTTGTCAGCAATGAACTAAATTAAATAAGACAATGAAAATCAATAACTTGACTTGGTAAATTTTATGTAATATCATTTTCTTTTAATTTCTGGAAATACCTGTAAAATGCAATTGTTTTAGTCATAGAGTTGATTTATCTCAATTACTAGCAAAATAAATCATCTATTGCTTCAGGTTATAATAATAAGATACACAAGCCACACATATATGTCTTACTCTCTTCAAATTTTATATCAATAAAATGTATATTCATATCAATTTTAAACAAGACTAAATGAATAACCATCTCTCCCAGGATCCCCAGGGGTAGAAAAAGCAGGTGTTCTCTAGACTTGCTTTGTGCACAATTTGAATCCCACGCTGAAGAATTTCAGTGTGTTGAGTGGTATTAGCATAACTTTCCCAAAGACATGCCATTCTCAGAGGACAACATGCTAGAGCAATCCATGACTTTACAGGAAATCGAACACCTTCCTTACAACATATTATTTCCATCCAGTTTTACTTGCTGGTAATATCTAGAGTGAAATCCAAAAGCTTACGGAAGTGGAGTGATGAGAAATATTATTAATTCACATGGATAAACACTGAGGAAATCCACAAAGCCAATGAATTTAATGTTCTACTTCATAAAGCGGAAGAAACAAAGGGACTAGTCATTATGTTGGCACCTCCAGCACACTGCAGCCACCATACAGATAAGAGTCCAGGCTCTCTTCCCTGTGAGCCCCCAACCGCCATTCTTCACCAGGCAGGCTCCCTGCTCAGGACCACAGATCAGCCACCCAACCCACAGATGAGCACAACCACTGGCAGTGGCTCTGAGTTTCCCTGGGGAGAGGCTCCAAGAGGCAACTGACAGCTCTTCTGTCACTGCCACAGCAGTGTTTCTGCCCTTACTGCCCTTGGTCTGAGGAAAAATCAAAGAGCTTCACATGAACTTATAGCATAACACAGCCACCATATGGAGAGGAGCCCAATCTCTCTTCCCTGTGAGCTCTCAACCCCTTGTTCCCCAATAAGCAGAGCCCCCAGCTCAGGCCAGTAATGCAACTTCCCCGCTCCCTAGCTGAACATACTCACTAGTTACAGCTCCATGTATCTCAGAGGTGGAATGCCCAGAAGCAACCAAAACCTCTCTGCCACTGCCACTGCCATGGCACTGCCCTTGCTGCCCTAGGACTGAGGAAGGAGCAAAGACCCTGAGTACTTTACCTACACCTCCAGCAAGGTGCAGTTGCCTTAAGTAGAGGAGATCAGTCAGTCTGTCTCCCCCAGGTCCCACCTGCTCCACTCATCACCAGGCAGGGCTCCCCTGGCTTGGACCCACAACACAGCCACCCCAGCCTGGGCCAATCACACTAATTGATTATGGTTCTGCATGTCTCTGGGGTGGAAAACTGAAAGGTCTTCTGCCACAACCACTGTTAAGGTTCTCTTTCCTGCTGTCTCCAAGCTGGGGAGGGAACATAAACCCTGAGATCATCCCAGAGCTGCGGTGGGCAGCCCAGGAGAGCAAAGCTGAGATCGGCAGCCAGCAATCTAATGGGAGAGGATCCCACACTTTCAGAGCACTGAGAAGGAGCATGGCTGCAGTTGTGAGGAAATACAGAGTAGCCGCTTGACTGAGCAAGAGCCTATCTACTGACCAGACCATTACGCTTAAGCACCATCTGCTGGATCACAAGTGAAAGTTCAATACCAAAAATACTTTGTTAACATGCCCTTCTGTGAAACTAAAGACAAGAAGGCAGTTACAAATAAAGACCTGGTAGAAAGCCTTGGCACTCTGAAAACATCAAGAAAGAAGTCTACTGACTTCTCAATTTATATTGCAGTTAAAGGAACACCTGCCCAAAGAGACAAGAATGAACTAGCACAAGAACTCTTATAACTCAAAAACCCTGTGTCTTCTTTCCACCAAACAGTGATACTAGTCCCCCCACCAGGGTTCCTAACTGGGAGGTAATGGCTGAAATGACTGAAATAGAATTCAGAAAATGGATAAAAATGAAGATCATTAAGATTAGGGAATATGTTGAAGACCAATCCAAGGAATCTAAGACAATAAACAATACAAGATCTGATAGACAAAATAACCAGTATAAAACAGATGGAAATTCATCTGAGAGAACTGAAGAACACACCCCATCTGTGTGTGGTGACTCACGCCTATAATCCCAGCACTTTGGAGGGCCAAAGTGGGCAGATCACTTGAGGTCAGGAGTTTGAGACTAGCCTGGCCAACATCTCTACTAAAAATACAAAAAATTAGCTGGGCCTGGTGGCAGGCACCTGTAATCTCATCTACTCTGGAGCCTAAGTTGAGAGAATTGCTAGAACCGGGGAGGCAGAGGTTGCAGTAAGCAGATATCGCCCCATTACACTCCAGCCTTAGTGACAAAGGGAGACTCCATCTAAAAAAAAAAAAACACTAAAGAACATACTATAAAAATTTCATAATGCAATTTAAAGTATTAACTGCAGAATAGATCAAGCTGAAGAAAGAATCTCAGAGATTGAAGACTGGCTTTTTGAAAGAAGACAGTCAGACAAACAAACAAAACCTCTGAGAAATATGGGATTATGTAAAGAGAACCAAATCTATGACACACTGGCATCCCTGAAAGACAAAGACAGAAAGCAATTAACTTGGAAAACATATTTTAATATATCATCTATAAAAACTTCCCCATCATTAGACAGACCAACATTCAAATATAAGAAATGCAAATAACTCCTGCAAGATACAATACAAGAAGCCTAACCATAAGACATGTAATCCTCAGATTGTCTAATGGCAGCTACAGAGAAAGGACAGCTCACCTACAAAGGGAAGCCTAGCAGGCTAACAGCAGGCCTTTCAGCAGAAACTATACAAGCCAGAAGGGATTAAGTGTCTAGCTTCAACATTCTTAAAAAAATATTACAAACAAGAATTTCATCTCCAGCCAAACTAAGCTTCATATGTGAAGAAATAAGATCCATTTCAGACAAGCAAATGCTGAGGGAGTTTATTACTACCAGGATTGCCTTATAAGAGGTCCTAAAAGGAGTGTTAAATATGGAAAGGAAAGAGCACTATCAGCAACTACAAAAAAAAATACTTAAGTACACATGCCCATAACACTATAAAGCAGCCACACAAATAAGTGTGTATAAGAACCACCTAACAACAGGATGACAGGACAAAACCCACAGATATCAATATTAATCTTGAATGTAAATGGGCTAAATACCCCAGTTAAAAGGTACAGAGTGGTACACTGGATAAAGAAGCAAGACCCAAAGTTATGCTGTCTTCAAGAGCCTGATCTCACAGGCAATAACACCCATAGGCTCAAAATAAAGGAATGGAGAAAAATCTACCAAACAAACAAAGAAAAGCGGGGGTTACCATCCTAATTTTGGACAAAACAGACATTCAACAAACACTGATCAAAAAAGATAAAGAAGGGCATTACATAATGGTAAAGGGTTTGATTCAATAAGAAAACTTATCATAAATATATATGCATGCAACATAGAAGCACCTAGATTCATAAAGCAAGTTCTTAGAGGCTCATGGAGAGACTTACATTCCCACACAATAATAGTGAGAGACTTCAAAACATACCTGAAAATATTAGACAGATCATCAAGGCAGAAAATTAACAAAGATATTCAGGACCCGAACCCAACACTTCACTAAATGGACCTAATGAAGATGTACAGAACTTTCCACCAAAAAATAACAGAATATACTTTCTTCCCATTGCTACATGGCACATATTCTAAAATTTACCATATAATCAGACATAAAACAATCCTCAGCAAATTCAAAAAAATTAAAATCATAACAACTATGCTCTCAGACCACAATACAATCAAAATAGAAATCAATACTAAGAAAATTGCTCAAAACTACACAATTTCATGGGAATTAAACAACCTGCTCCCAAATGACTTTGGTGTAAATAATGGAATTACACAGAGATCAAGAGGTTTTTTTAAACTCATGAGAACAAAGATACAACATGCCATAATCTATGGGAGATGGCTAAGGCAGTGTTATGATGGAAATTTATAGTGCTAAACAGTCACATGAAAAATTTAGGAAGCTCTTAAATTAGGAACCTAACATCACAACTAAAAAGATAGATCTAGCCCACCCTAAGGCTAGCAGAGGACAAAAAATAACCAAAATCAGATGTAAACTGAAGGAAATTCAGACAGGAAAAAAAAGAGAAAAGATCAGCAAATCCAGGAGTTTGTACTTTGAAAAAATTAATAAAATACATACACAGCTAGCTAAGCTAATAAGAAAAGAGAGAAGGTCCAAATAAACACAATTGGAAACAGCAAAAGGAACATCATGACTGATGACACAGAAATGCAAAAAGCCATGAGAGACTATGCACAGAACCCAGAAAATCTAGAAGAAATGGATAAATTCCTAGATATATACAACCTCCCAAGACTAAACCAGGAAGAAATTGAATCTCTAGACAGATCAATGATGAGTCCTGAAATTGAATAAGTAATAAAAAGCCTACCTACCAATAAAAGCCCAGGACCAGAGAGATTCACAATCAAATTCTACCAAATGTATAAAGAAGAGCTAGTACCACTCCTACTGAAACTATTTTTAAAAATTTAGGAGGAAGGACTCCTCCCTAACTCATTCTATGAGGCCTACATCCTCCTGATACCAAAATCTGTCAGAGACACAATAAAAAATGAAAAGTTTAGGTCAATATTGTTGATGATCACAGATGCAAAAATTCTCAATAGAAAACTAACAAATTGATTTAGCAGCACATCAAAATCCTAATCTGCCATGATCAAGTAGGTTTCATCCCCGTGATGCAAGGTTGGTTTAACATATGGAAATCAATAAATGTGATTCATCACATAAAAAGAATTAAAGACAAAACCGCATGATTATTTCAATAGACGCAGAAAAATCTTTTCTGCGTCTATTGAGATAATTCAACATCTATTCATGTTAAAAAAAAAAAAACTCAATAAACTAGGCATTGAAAGAACCTACCACAAAAAAGTAAGAGCTGTCTATGACAAACCCACAGCCAACATCATACTGAATGGGCAAAAGCTAGATGCATTCCCCTTGAAAACTAACACAAGACAAGGATGCCCTCTCTTACCACTCCTATTCAATATTTATTAGAAGTCTTGGCCAGAAATATCAGGCAAGAGAAAGAATTAAAAGTCCTTCAAATAGGAAGAGAGGACATCGAACTTTGTATTTTTACAGATGACAGATTATATGATTCAGGGCTCTATTTTAACGTAGATATTTTAGCCCAAAACTAGCTTACACAAACACACACACACACACACACACACACAGTTACTGAATATAGCAGAACTAAAATCTAAAACTAAAAAATAGAAACTAAAATGCTTTGAGGGTTCCACCACTAGATGATGAATAGTATAATAACTGTGACCTGAATATTTGAGTCTCCAAAATTTATATATTAAATCTTAATCCCCAAAGTGATAGTATTAGGAGATGAGGCCTTTTGGGAGGAAACATGATTTGTGCCTTTATAAAATAGGACCAAAGGAGTTTGTTTGCCCTATTGTGAGGGCACAGCAAAAAGGTGCCATCTGTGAACCAGGAAGCAACCCCTCACCAGACACTGAATCTGCCAGTATCTTAATCCTGGATATTTCAGCCCTCAGAACTGTAAGAAATAGATTTCTGTTGTTTATAAGCCACTCAGTCAGTAAGTATTTTGTTATAATAGATTAAATGGAGTGAGATAGTAGTTAGACTGAAATAGCTCTACCTATATGTCCTGTTTATCTTCATGTCAAATATTGACCTAAGAAATCAAGACATCACATGGTTAATAAGAAAGTAGGCTTAAGCTTGAAATGATAGTTCAGCAGATTAATAATTCTATTGTTTCACATTTTAAACCTAATTTAATAAATGACATAAACTAAAATGTTGTTAAGAACTTACACAATATTATTTGCTGTTGCTTTGGTGAGAGCTTAAAGATTTGATTTTAACTTCACTATCATTGGTTTAGAAAGCTCTAAGTTGTTTTGTATAGTTACAACTGAAGTTAACCTGCTGAATTTTTCTTGGGGGAAAATTGTCATGTCTTATTTTCCTGTGATTTAAAGGGTTACTAGCCTGGAGAAGTTTTTGTAAGTCCTTGATACTTGAAAAGTGACATTCCTTTATTATTATCATTAACAACATTGTCATTTCTAGGTAAGAGTATTCTCCCAGTGGTGTCTGAGCCCTCATCACATTAGTTATTGAGATTGGACAAGGGTTTAATTTGCTTCAGTCACCTCATTCTTCTAACTCAAAATATGTGGCCAAAGATTCAGAAGCTCTTTTGTACAACATGGTGACTCTAGTTAATAATAATGTATTTTCTATGTAAAAACTGCCAAGAAAGTAGATTTTAAATGTTCTCATCATGAATAAAGTGAAGTATACGAGGTAATGGACGTACTAATTAGCTTAATTTAGTCATTCCATAATGAGCACATATAACAAAACATTGTGATGTATACCATAAATGTATGCAATTACGTCAATTTAAAGGAACTACAAAGATGAGATTAAAAAGTAACTCATTTCTGTCAAATTAAGATCTCAGCTCAGAAGAAATCCAAGCATTAGCTTATCCAGTGAAAGTTACAAAACGTCAATTTTACATTCAAATTTTTTCCCGTCTATCAGAAAATGGAGGCGTATTTATCAAACCCATATATATGCATGCTCATGCATGCCTGTTAGAAGCCAAATGTTCTTTTTCAAGCTGATCACGGTCTTTCAAAATTTCATTCTTCAATAAAAAGAAGTGAGTTCCTTCTATTTTTATTTCAATATCATGTTGCATTGCCCTGTGTTTTTATCTGGCATAAACAAGCCTATCCAGATAAAATATTAAACAATATTAAATCAAACTTATGTGCTTTGAAAATGAGCCAAAAGGACCACAAAGAAAATACATACTTCTATTTCTAAACCAAATGCTCACAATGCATAAAATATGAGTGTTAGCTATTTATTAAATCTTTACTACTTTAACACAAACACATGAAAATTCAGACTATATTTGTAACACAAGGATTACTATTAAAAGTATTTAACAGAGGAAAAATGGCAGATAGAAAAGAGGACTAACATGCAGCCCCCACTTGGACAGACAGAACAGCATGTGGAGACTCATACTGTGAACTCTTGCTCCACAAACCACTGCAGAAATATACCAGGAAAACTGAAAGAATTCTCACACCCTTGGAAAGAAGCAGCTTGCCACAGTAAACTCTATGAGACACCTTAAAAACTGAATTCCCAAAGTGTGAGAGAGAGAAAGTCCATCTCCAAAAACACATCCCTTCTAGGGAACCTGAAAATCCAGAACACAGGAGAAGGATTTAACCTTCCCTAGAACTGAAACAGACTTAGGGAGTTGAGCAAAATATAAAAATAGGAGAAGTGGCAGAAAGAGCCCTGAAGGAACTCCTGGTCCCAGCTCAAGCCCACAAAACCATCACTAGCTTTATCTCACAGCGGTCCTTGGGGAAGGCAGCCAGTGGAATTGGAAAGGGCCACAGGGTGAAGGAAGCTTCTATCCAAACTTTGTAATAATTTTAACGGAACATGAATTTTTCTGAGCAGAATCTGGTGGGGGAAATGGGAAGTATGAATACAAGTGCAGAAGCCATGGCCAAAGATGACAGAAGCATGGAGGGGCAAGGCTTGAGAGCCCAGCTTGCTTTCTCAGTGGAGAGATTTGTAGCCTGGGGCAAGATTTCAGCCCTGCTGCCTGGATATAAACTCACTGCTGTTGGCAGGGCACCACAGGACTAAGACTGGCATTGATGGCTGCATGAGAGCTGGGTGAGGCCTGTCACTGCCAGATTTTGCTCACTTCCCTGGTGACCTGTATGATGCAGCAGATGTAGCCATAATCCCCCTGGGAACATAACTCCATTGGCCTAAGAATCACCCTCCCATTCCTCACAGTGGCCACAGCAGCCCTACCCCAAGGAGAGACTGAGCTCAGATCCACCTAACCCTGCTCACATGTGATGGTTTTTCTCTATCCATCCTGGTAGGTGACAACAAAAGACAAACTCTTGGAAGCTCTATGACTCTTCCCACTGCTTGAGGAAGAATATTTACACTGGCCCCTGTAGGGCAAACTTGTATCCCCCTCATACAACAGCAGCTGGTACTCTCTTGAAAGTGCCACCTCCTGGCTGGAGGCCAACCAACTCAAGGAATTCGACCAACTAGTAACAGAATAACCCTGCTCCAAAGAAGGAGAGAACAACAGCTAATTCCACTATCTGCCACATCCTAGCTAAGCAGAGGTCCTGAGTCTGTCCACATGACAACTTCATTGCCAGCATAACCAGCATTTGAGAAAACCAGCACACCAAACAAAAGTACAACCAAGGGTTCCCACAGAGCCCACTTCACTCCCTTGCCACCTCCACCGGAGCAAGTGCTACTAACTGGGTTTGAAGACATGAAGAGGGATCACATCAAAGGACTCTTTGCAGATATTCCCCCAAACCAGTCCAGAGCCCAGTAGCCCTTCTGGGTGCTAGACCCAGAAGAACAATAACAACCACTGCAGTCCAGCTCTCAGAAAGCCTCATCCCTAGGAGAAGGGAGAGAGCACTATATTAATGAATCACCCATTGGGATAAAATAATGTGAACACTTGAGTTCTAGATCTTTTCACTGAAACAATCTATCCAAATAAGAAGGAACCAGAAAGGTAATTCTGGCAATGTGACAAATCAGGCTTCTATAACTCCCCCAAAAGATCAAACTAGCTCTTCAGCAATGGATCCAAACCAAGAAGAAATCTCTGAATTGCCAGATAAGGAATTCAAAATGTTGATTATAAAGCTACTCAAGGAGATTCCAGAAAAGGTAAAAACTGACTCATAGAAAAATTTAAAAATACAGAATATGGATGAAAATGTTTCCAGAGAAATAGGTATCATAAAGAAAAGAGAATCACAACTTCTGGAAATAAAAGACACACTTAGAGAAATGCAAAATACACTGGAGCATTTCAACAACTGAACAAGTAGAAGAAACAACTTCAGAGGTCAAAGATGAATCTTTGGAATTAACCTATTCTGACAAAGAATTTAAATAAAAAAAAACCTTACAAATCCTCCAAGACATTTGGGATAATGTTAAACAACTAAACATAAGAATAATTGGTGTTCCTGAGGAAGAAGAGAAATCTAAAAGTTTGGAAAACTTATCTTATTCCCTGGTCTTGCTAGAGATCTAGACATCCAAATAAAGAAGCTCAAAGAGCACCCAAGAAATTCATCACAAAAAGGTAATCACCTAGGTACATAGGCATCAGGTTATCTAAAATCAAGATGAATGAAAGTACCGTAAGGGCTGTGAGGCACAAGCATCAGGTATCTATAAAGGAAAACCTATCAGATTAACAAAAGATTTCTCAGCAGAAATCTTACAAGCCAGAAAGGATTGGGTTCCCATCTTTAGCTCCTTAAACAAGATAATTATCAGCCAAGAATTTTGTATCCAGCAAAATAAAGCTTCATAAATGAAAGAGTGATAAAGTCTTTTTCAGACAAACAAATGCTAGGAGAATTTACCACCACCAAGCCAGCACTACAAGAAATGCTAAAAGAAATCCTAAATCTTGAAACAAAACTCAAAATTCACTAAGGTAGAACTTCCTTAAAGCATAAATCTCACAGAACTATAAAACCATAACACAATGAAAAAAACCCAGGGTATTCAGGCAACAATTCACATGATGAATAAAATAGTATCTCACATCTCAATACAAAGGTTGAATGTAAATGCTCCACTTAAAAGATACAGAATAGTGGGATTGGATAAAAATGCACCAATGGAGTATCTGCTATTGTCAAGAGGCTCACCTAACACATAAGAACTCACATAAACTTAAGGCAAAGGAATGGAAGAAGGTATTCCATGCAAATGGAAGCCAAAAGCAAGTGGGAGTAGCTATTCTTATATCAGACAAAACAGACTTTAAAGCAACAACAGTTAAAAAAGACAAAGAGGAAAACTCTATAACAATTAAAGGATTAATCCAACAAGAAGTTAATAATATCACAATTCTAAATATTTATGCACCTAACCCTGGAGCTCCCAAATTTATAAAACAATTTCTACAAAACCTAAGAAATGAGATAGATGGCAATGCAATAGTAGTGGGAGGCTTCAATACTCCACTGGAAGCACTAGTTAGATAGGTCATCAAGACAGAAAGTCAACAAAGAAACAATGGACTTAACTGTACTGTACCCTAAAATAAATGGACTTAACAGATATTTACAAAACATTCTTCCCAAAAATTCCAGAATATACGTTTCTTTCATCAGCTCATAGAACATTTTCCAAGATAGACCATATTAGAGGCCACAAAACAAGTCTCAGTAAATTTAAGAAAATCGAAATTATATCAAGTACTCTCTCAGAACAGTGAAATAAAATTGGAAATTAACCACAAATGGAATCCTCAAAACTACAAATACATGGAAATTAAAGACTCTGTCCCTGAATGATCACTGGGTCAACAATGAAATTAAGATGCAAATTTTAAAATTGTTTGAACTGGACAATAACAGTAACAAAATCTATCAAAACCTCTGGGTACAGCAAAAGCAGTACTAAGAGGAAAGTTAATAGCATTAAATGCCTACATTAAAAAGTCTGAAAGAGCACAAATGGACAATCTAAAGTCACACCTCAAACAAATCAAACTCAAAACCAGCAGAAGAAAAGAAACAACAAAAATCTGAGAGGCACTCAATGAAATCAAAGCAAAAAAATACAAAATATGAGCAAAACAAAAAACTGAATCTTTGAAAAGATAAACAAAATTGCTATACCATTAGCAAGATTAACCAAGAAAAGAAGACAGAAGATACAAATAATTAGAAATGAAATAGGAGATATTATGACCAATACCATAGCAATAAAAAATATTATTCAGGGTTACTATGAGCACCTTTATGCGTACAAACTAGAAAACCTGGAAGAGATGGATAAATTCCTGAAAATATTCAACTCTGCTAGATTCAACCAGGAATAAACAGAAACTCAGACCAAAAACAAGTAGTGAAATTGAAATAATAATTTTAGGAGAGAGAGATCCAAGATGGTGGATTAGCAACAGCTCAGGAATGTAGCTCCCAGTGAAAGCACAGAGAGCAAGTGGATGCCGCACTTTCAGACGAATTTTTGTTGCCCACAGACTGCGAGATTGCCAGCGGAGGAGCCACACGGGTCGCCAGCACGACTTTTTTGGCCAGCGTGGCTGTTTTGCTGGTGCCCCGGCATGGCACTTCTCGGTGTGGAATATACGGGACAGGGTGCCCTGTGAGTCAGGCCTGGCTGGTCCCATCCCCACAAGGAGAACAGCAATTGGAAACACTGAGGACTGAGAGTTTCACAGCAACCACAGCTGAACCGGGAAGGTCCAGCTCTGTGGAGAAGAGGCATCTGCCAAAGGAAAACTAAGAAACAGAAAAAACTTCATCACCAACAAGCCAGATGTCCACTCAGACCCAATCTGAAAGTCGGCAATCACAAAGACGACAGGTGGATAAATCCACAAAAATGGGAAGAAACTAGTGCAAAAAGGCTGAGAACACCTGAAATCAGAATGCCTCTCCTCCTACAGGGGATCGCAGCTCCTCATCAGCAAGAGAACAAGGCATGACGGAGAATGAGTGTGACGAACTGACAGAATCAGGCTTCAGAAGGTGGATAATAA